>JAADXI010000839.1:0-14177 GCA_023337615.1 Pythium brachiatum | reverse complement strand
GTGCCCAGTGATTACGTCCAAGCCAGAGACCCCAGTGCCAACTACTCCTTGCCCAGTGATCACGTCCAAGCCAGAGACGCCAGCGCCAACTACTCCTTGCCCAGTGATCACGTCGAAGCCGGAGACGCCTGCTCCTACGACGCCATGCCCGGTCATCACGTCCAAGCCTGATCGTCTCTGAGCTGGTCCTCGCCTCGGTCTCACTTCCACCTCCACCTACCCACTCCAGCGCCGCTGAGGTTGCGTGGCGGACCGAACGCCCGCTGAGCTGCTCTCTAGCGACCTTACATTTTGTGACTTTTTGAAACGTACTACCGGTTTTGAAGCTAACGCGTGGATCACCTCATACATCGTACTGTAGCCATTCCGTCTCTTTGTGGGCGTCTCTTGATTCGCATTCGCAGCAGTTCTTTGACTGTTTGGACGCACAGCGTCTCGAGCTTCAACGTCAAACCTCACCGCAACCACGCTCTCGTGGGAACTTTCGGCCCTGCGAGTACGAATACGTTAGCGCCCGCGCTGTAACGTAAGTCGTGTTAACCCCGAACACCCGCGAACGCATTGGGCGACAGTGAAACGCAGACCTGGGACGGGAGTCGTTCTTCCTGATTCCGGCCCGGCACGTTAGTCTCGGTAATACTACGCAGCACGGCTCAGTCGGCGCGTTTGGGACTGCGCTCTTTGGGTCAAGAGATCGGCAGGCGTGTCGTCTCTTTGCAGCGGTTTCCGTGGGCGGGTCCCAGAGTGCTCAACCAGCCATTTAACTCTGTCATCCCCTGTTATTGTATCACTGGAGCTCGGGGTCTCTGGGACACGACGGGCTTTCTCCGACGTTCGGTCAGCGACGGCGACGCCTCCCACGCGCACGCATGCCTGTGAAATAGTCCACTGCGGGCAGCTAGTGGCCGTATCTCTGTCAATCAATCCGTCCATGAACAGGGACTCGGAAGCCGCTGGAGTTGGTCGTGGAAGGCGGCATTGTCCAATTTTTCGACTACCACTTACCCCACCAACCCACCAACTCACACACCAGTCGAGTCCAGTATGCCACACTCACTCGACTCCTATGCCTCGTCGTCGCCCGCTCGTCTGTCCTGGGCTCAGGCCAACGGCGCCGTGTGGAAGCTCTGGCGCGTGGCCTCGTTCCAGCCAGCAGTATCACCCGTGCTCGCCTCCAGTCCGTCCGTGAGTCGCAATGGCTGGGGGATGGTGCCCGTACTGAACGAGCTGCTGGACCGCACCGCTGCCCATCGGCAGCTCCTGCAACCGACACACACAAGAGACAGCGAGCCGCTCACGACAACATCTCCAACTTCTCCCCACCCAAGCCCACGGCATCGCAAGCGCCCGCGGCTCGTGTGCATCAACTGCCGCCGCGTCTTCTCGCTTTGTCACGACGCCGCCAGCCGCCCACTGGACGGCCACTGCTCGGTCGACTGCCGCGCCAGCCACACGTACATGGATGCCATCGCCAGCGACACGGACGCCAAGCTGTCGCCGTTCCTGAAGAGCGACACGCTGTCCACACTCGACTGCGAGTCGTCATGGCTGTCGCCCGCGACACTGAGAAGCGACGACGAGAGCCTCGCAGGCCTCCCGCTCGCACCCACCGCCATCTACGCGCGGCCGTGAAGCTCTGACCAGGCTGCCGGTTGAGACTCAACGCGAGCAGTGTACTGTAGTATTCATACAGTCTGTAGAAAGAGAGGAAGATCCGCGTGCCGTGCGGTGAACTGTAAATATGAGTCGTCGGGTCGTTTCAATTTTACCAACCTCTGTGTCCTCGCGTCGGGAGACTCTCAGCACTACCCGATTCCTCCCTGCCATCACGCGTTGCGCCATCGCATCGCCCTGGCTATTGATAAAGCCACCTCCACGCGTGCTGCCCGGCCGCGCCTCAGTGACTGAGTCAGTCTGCGTCTGAGGCCGAGACCCACTTTGTGACTGGGCGGTCACGCTCCTCCATCGACGGGCGCTGATTTCCGTGTCAAAGTGGGGACGACTTGGATCTGCCTCCAGCCAATCATCGGCGAGTTGCCTTTCGGTGGAGCCAATCAGCGCGCAATGGAGACGTCTGTGACGAGGCGCACTCGCGTGATTGGGGCGAGGCGGACGTCTCCATCGCGCCCCAAGAGGCCCAGGGCGATTGCCGGCAGTCACGCGTTGCGGCCGTAATCGCGCATCTTCTCATTCGGACTAAGACGGCGGTTGTCGAGTCGTCCATAATGGGGAGGAGCCCGCTTAGTCGGACGTGACAGGCGCGTCTCTCGCTCGCACGGGGCATCAACGGCGGCAGCCGTCCACCCATCCAGCCGCGTGGCCATGGGCTCCCCTCCCCTCCTCCCTTCCCAGTCCCCTCCAGGGTGGAGGTCTCACCTAACGTCCTCTCCTCTCTCGCCTAACGGAACAAGCTCCTCTCCTTCTCTCATTCTTCGACTTCCGCCCTCCCGCTCAAGTCGTCTTCTACTCTTCCCCACGATGAAGACCCAGTTCGCTCCGCTGCTCGCGACCATCGCGGCGGCCGTCGGCGCCTCGCACGCGCTTCCGACCGTGGACCGCGGCATCCACCGCGCGCTTCAGTCGGCCGACACCGTTGACCTGATCGTCACGCTCAAGGATGGCGCGTCGCTCGCCCTCGAGAACTTCCAGCACGAGAGCGGCTTCGCGTCGCGTGGCGCCAAGCTCGCGCAGCTCAAGGCCAAGCTCGTGGCAGCGTCGGCCAAGGCCAGCGAGGAAGTGACCCAGCTGCTGAGCCAAGAAGCCGGCGGCGAGAAGCTGTTCGCGTCGTCGGAGCTGTTCTGGATCTCGAGCCAGATCTCGTTCAAGGGCGCGACGCTCGCGCTGGTGGAGAAGCTCGCGGCTCTGCCGTCCGTGCTCGACATCAGCGAGGAGATCGTGACGGAGATCGCCGAGGCCACCGTCGTCAAGGCCGGGCCAAACTACGAGGCTCTCCAGGGCCAGGACTGGGGCTTGACGCGCGTACAGGCGCAGAAAGTGTGGGCCGACGGTACGTTCGGCAACGGCGTCGTGATCGGCTCGATCGACACGGGTGTCCACGGCACGCACGAGGCGCTCAAGGGCAACTTCGTGGGCAGCTACGGATGGTTCGACCCTGAGGCTAAGAAGAAGGAGCCGTATGACATCCACGGTCTCGGCACCCACGCCATGGGTGTGACGGTGGGCGGCAAGGGTTTAGGCGTCGCGCCCGGCGCCAAGTGGATGGCCTGCAAGGGCTGCCGCGCCACGACGTGTCCGCAGGCGGATCTGCTGGCATGTTCGCAGTTCATGCTGTGCCCCACGGACACGGATGGTAACAACTACGACTGCTCCAAGGCGCCGCGCATCGTCACCAACAGCTGGAGCTCCAAGCACACCAACACCTTCAAGCCGTTCATCGACGCGTGGGAGGCCGCCGGCATCGTGCCGGTCTTCCCTGTTGGTACCAAGGGCCCGGCGTGTGGCACCGTGTACTCGCCTGGCGACTACCCGAACGTGATCGGCGTGGCTACGACCAACCCAGCGGACGAGGTGTGGGACCACTCGGCCCGCGGCCCGGCGGTCACGGGACTGATCAAGCCCGACATCTCGGCGCCTGGTACGGTGCGCCGCTCGGCGTTCAACGCCAACGACACAGACTACCAGACCATCGGCGGCAACGGCCAGTCGTCCGGCATGGTAGCCGGCACGATCGCGCTGGTGCTGAGCCAGAACCCGAGCCTCACGACCGCGCAGATCAAGGAGACGCTGTTCTCCACGGCCGACCGCGACGTGAGCGGCTACGGGCTGGACCACAGCGGCCCGGACGATCCACACGACTTCACGTGCGGCAACACGACCAACGAGATGTGGCCCAACAACCAGTTTGGCCACGGCATCGTCAACGCCTTCAGCGCCTACCAGGGCTTCCGCACGACGCCTGCGCCAGCGCCAACGCCAAAGCCATCCACGACGGCTCCTGTGACCCCTGCGCCAACCACGACGGCCCCCATGACGCCTGCTCCTACCACTCCTGCTCCTACCACTCCTGAGCCAACGACTCCTGCTCCAACGACGCCAGCTCCGACTCAGCCTCAGTGCTCGACGCCGTCGGGAGCGCAGTGCGGCAGCGACGCCGCTGGTCCGCAGTGCTGCCCAGCGGGCGAGTACTGCCAGCCGTGGAACCCAGGCTACTACCAGTGCCGCCCAGCGGCCAAGCAGTGCAGCGCCGCGCAGGTGGGCGTGGACTTCTACGGCGACGACCTCGCCTCCGTCGTGGGCATCATGCCGTGGGACTGCTGCGACCGCTGCGCGGCGACGGTCGGCTGCACGGGCTACACGTTCGTCAACTACAACACCGACGGCAAGGCCGTGTGCTACCTGAAGAAGGGCACGGGCCAGTGGCGCGCCAAGGTCGGCGCGGTGTCGGCCACGGTGCTCAGCCCCAAGCCAAAGTGCTCGACCACCACGGACGTGGACTTCTACGGCAGCGACCTGAGCCGCGCGACGACCAACAGCGCCAGCGAGTGCTGCGATAAGTGCGCGGCCACGCAGGGCTGCAAGGCCTTCACGTTCGTGCACAACGACTGGGACAAGAACGCGTGCTACCTGAAGAAGGCGGCGACCAGCGACAAGCGCGCGTACGCCGGTGTGGTGTCGGGTGTCGTGAACTAATCCACATGATAGAAGCACCGCTCGCAATGGGACGAGCTGCGGACTACATAGAAAGAAGACCGGATAACAACACACCAACACGGTCATTTTTGAAATGAAAACACCACTGAATTGTAGAACTCGTGTGGCTCGTAGAGAGCCCTCGAGCCTCAGACTCACAGCGATGTGTTTGTGCTTAGTGCTTGGCCGAGCAGATGCGCTTCTCCTCGCTCCACTTGCAGTTGATGTTCCAGCTGCAGAAGAGCTGCCAGATCTTGTTGCAGTCGGCCTCGTACTTGGACGTCGGCGCCGGCGTTGGGGCTGGCGTTGGGGCTGGCGTTGGCGCCACAGTCGTTGGGGCTGGAGTAGGAGCAGGGGTAGGAGCTGGAGTCGGAGCTGGCGTAGGAGCCGGTGTTGGGGCCTGCGTGGTGGGCGCCGGCGTGGAGTGGAAGCCCTGGTACGCGTCGAAGATGTCGAGGCGTCCGTAGCCGAACTGGTTGTTGGGCCACACAGCGTCGCTGGTGTTGCCACACGTGTAGCCCGTGGTGATCAAGCCGGTCTGCACGGTCGTGCCGGTGAGACGCGCCTTGACCTGGTCGTACGTGAGGTTCGGCTCGGACTGCAGCAGCAGTGCAATGGCGCCCGTCACGTGTGGAGCCGCCATACTCGTGCCCGACAGCAGCGCGTACGCCGAGTCGCCCGTGAAGTACGACGAGCGCACGCGCTGGCCAGGCGCCGACACATCAGGCTTGAGCAGACCAGCGACAGTTGGGCCCTTGCTGGAGAAGGACGCCAACGCGTCCAGCGTGTTGGTGGCGCCCACGCCGATCACGTTGGCGTAGTCACCAGGCGAGTTGGCGGTGCCGCACGCCGGGCCGTCGTTGCCCTGCGAGAACACGGGGATGATACCGGCCTTGAGCCACGCCGCGACGGCGTCGTTGTACCAGTCGTCGCCCTGGCCGCCGCCCCACGAGTTGCTCACAACGCGTGGCGCCTTGGAGCAGTCGGCGTTGTTGCCGTCGGTGTCCGTAGGACACAGCATGAACTGTGCACACGCCAGCAAGTCAGCGTCCGTGCAGTCGTCCGTCGTGCAGCCACGGCACGCCATCCACGTCACACCTGGAGCGACACCGACACCCTTGGCACCGGCGATAGTGCCCATCGTGTGGGTGCCGTGGCCGGCGTCGTCGTGCGGCAGCGCCGTGCGGTTGGCCGGGTCGAACCAACTGTACGCGCCGCCAAAGTTCTTGACCAGCGCCTCGTGCGTGTAGCGCACGCCCGTGTCGATCGTGCCCACGCGCACGCCCTGGCCGATGTTGCCGTCGGCCCAGACCTTGGGCGCGTTGATCTTGGCCACGCCCCACTCGTAGCCCTGCACAGTCTCCACAGCCATTCCCGTCTCCACGATCGGCGTCGGGATCTTGTACGTGCGCGCCTCACGGATCGACGCAACGTTGGGCAGCGCCGCGATCTTCTCCACGACATCAAATGTCGCGCCCTTGATGGACGCCAGTGGCGAGATCCAGAACGTCTGGATGTCCAGACTGGAGGACGCAGACTCCTGCACAAACAGGTTGGCCAGTGGCTGCAGCGCCTGCGCGTGGGCGGTCTCGAGCTGGTTCTTGAGCGCCGTGATGCGCGACGCGCGGTCGGCGTACGCGGCCTCCTGGAAGTCCTGGATGACGGCGGTCGCGGGCTTCATGGTGACGATGAGGTCGGCGGTGCCAGTGGTGGCGAGCGCGCGGTGCACGCTGCGGTCAATGACCGGCGGAGAGCCAGCGGCGGAGGCCGAGACGGCAGCCAGCGCCGCGAGCGTCGTGGTGAGGCGCACGTTCATGCTTTACGGTGGAGATGGCAGTGGGCGGGTGAAGGCGAATGCGAATGCGATTGTGAGGAATGAACTGTCGGCGACTGGGACGCTAGCGAGGGTTCTGTTCTGAGCTGCTGTCTACAGGGGAGACCCTGGGGCTGATCTCCTATCACACGGGGCTGATGTGGAAGCTGCCCAGTGGATGGGACGCACGCGCATGGCCGGGTCCACGGCCCGGGAAGGGGGTGAGGCGGGCGGACAGCTTCTTCACTTTTCCTTTCGTGAATTATAGGTTGTAGAAGGAAGTTGAGGGCGGCGGTTGCGGCGCTGGAGACTGCGACGCTGGACGACGGTGGTCAACGAATGTGCTATGGGCCTATTGGGCTGCTAGTAGCAGCCTGCTACGTGAGCTGAAGCGGCGGACGTCAACACTGCTACAATCCACACAGCAACGGAATCGGAGACCAAAGCGGCCATCAGTGCATAGACGGGACACAAATGAGCCATGTGCGAGCGGGACCTGATAACGGCAGTGATTTGCAAGCGTAAAATCAGTAGGTTGGTGAATGAGCCAAAACACGTTTTGGAATTGAAAACGAGTTTAGCAATTTCGAACGTGATCACATCAATTTTTAGGAGCACTGGAGACCAAGCCGCCAGTGCTCAAGTACTGTACGCCCAGGGCGTCGACAGCCTCTCTCAGGCTCAGAGTCTCCACTTCTACTGTACTACTACGTAGTAGTACACGAGAGTTTGCTACTGCAGCTTAGAAGCGCGCGGCCGCGCAGATCTTGCGCTCCGAGTTCCACTTGCAGTTGACGTTCCAGCTGCAGAAGAGCTGCCAAATGCGGTTGCAGTCCGCTTCGTAACGAGACGTTGGCGCTGGCGTTGGCGCCGGAGTAGGAGCAGGCGTAGGCGCCTGGGTAGGAGCTGATGTAGGCGCCGGCGTTGGGGCTGGCGTTGGGGCTGGCGTTGGAGCCGAGGTAGGGGCCGCAGTAGGAGCCGCAGTCGGCTTGGCCGTCGTCGGAGCTGGCGTCGGCACCTGGCGGAAGCCCTGGTACGCGCTGAACACGTTCATGCGGCCGTAGCCGAACTGGTTGTTGGGCCACACCGAGTCCGTGGTGTTGCCGCACTCGTATCCCGAGTTCGCGAGCCCCGACTGGTCGGTCGTGCCCGTGAGGCGTGCCTTGATCTGCTCGTACGTGAGGTTTGGCTCGGCCTGGAGCAGCAGCGCGATGGCGCCCGTCACATGCGGCGCCGCCATGCTCGTGCCTGAGTAAACGGCGTACGCGTCGTCCGCCGTGTTGACCGACGAGCGCACGCGCGTGCCCGGCGCCGAGATGTCCGGCTTGAGCAGGCTGTTGACCGTAGGACCCTTGCTCGAGAAGCTCGAGAGCGCGTCCGTGCTGGTCGTCGAGCCGACGCCGATCACGTTCGGCGAGTCACCCGGAGAGTTGGCCGTGCCACACGCCGGACCTTCGTTGCCCTGCGAGAACACGGGGATGATGCCGGCCTTGAGCCACGCTGCGACAGCGTCGTTGTACCAGTCGTCGCCCTGACCCCCTCCCCACGAGTTGCTCACAACACGCGGCGCCTTGGAGCAGTCGGCGTTCATGCCGTTGGTGTCAGTAGGACACAGCATGAACTGTGCGCAGTCCAGCAGATCCTGGTCCGGACAGTCCTCTGTGCGGCAGCCACGGCACGAGACCCAGGTCGCGCCTGGGGCCACACCGACGCCCTTGGCACCAGCGATCGTGCCCATCGTGTGGGTGCCGTGGCCGTTGTCGTCGTGCGGCACGGCGGTCTTGAGCTCTGGGTCGAACCAACTGTAGGCACCACCGAAGTTCTTGACCAGCGCCTGGTGCGTGCCACGCACGCCCGTGTCAATGGCTCCCACGCGCACGCCCTGGCCAATATTACCATCCGCCCAGACCTGCGGCGCCTGGATCTTGGCGACGCCCCACTCGTAGCCCTGCACGGTCTCAATAGCCGCGTTGAGAGACGCCACGTTGATTGGCTTAGGGACCGCGTAGTTGCGCGCCTCGCGGATCGACGCGACGTTGGGCAGCGCCGCGATCTTCTCCACCACATCGAACGTGGCGCCCTTGATGGACGCGACTGGCGAGATCCAGTAAGTCTTGATCTCGAGTCCACTAGTCGACTCCTGCACAAACAGGTTCGCGAGTGGACCCAGCGCCTCGGCGTGCGTGCGCTCGAGCTGGTTCTTGAGCGCGTTGATGCGCGACGTGCGGTCGCCGTACGCGGCCTCCTGGAAGCTCTCGGCGACCTTGCTGGGCGTCTTCATGGTCACAATGAGATCCACGGTGCCGGCCGATGCCAACGCGCGGTGCACGCTGCGGTCAATGACCGACGGCGCGGCGTTGGCCGAAGCAGCAGCGACGGCGAGCGCGGCGATCACTGTAGCGAGACGCGCGTTCATGGTGGGGGTGACGTGGAGACTGGGACTTGAGCTGGCGAGCGCGAGACGAGTTGTGCGCATATGGAGAAGCCAAGGGGGCCTACGAAGCTGCTGAGGACCTGAACTTCAGGTCAGCTCCCTACGAGGTCATACAGACGTAGAGTGAGGCAGACGATGTGGCATGGTGGTGAGCAAGCGGGGATGAGCAGGGAAGAGCGATGTGGAGAACGCACGGGATGGGAGTGTGTGGCCTGACTGTGTATGGATGGCCAGTCTCCGCGCCGTAGTCGACGGCCTAATCGACGCACAAAGACCTTCTCTTCTCCATCTGGCGGCCGCTGTCCCCACACACTTTCCCAACGAGACAGACACTCAGCGATGGGCTGTGGAGTGTCCCGGTCCAGTTTGAAATCCACAAGTGAATAATGGCCGAGTGGCCTGGTGGAGCAAGAGAAGCCATGGCGATGACAATTCTGTAAATTCTGGAATTGATTTGCGGAAAAATCGAATGAGGAAAGTGGTTGTCAGGTTTCCGAAAAGAGTCGGGATCCACCGACTCGGTGACACTGAGCCATAGAAGGGCCATCAGGCTTGTCGCGTGTCGCGCACGTCAACGAGACTTGGCTGGTCAATCTGAGAACAATGACACGTTTCACCAGTTGGTGTAGACAGCGACAGGCCAGAGGTAGTTCTGAAACCCGTGTTGTCTCAAAACACGGTGCATTGGGAATGGGATGAAGAACTATTGTCCAAGGAGAGGACCCACGAGGACGTGCGCTACGCTGGCACGTGCGGGATTGCTGTCGAGGATTGGAGCTTACTACCGGTACCGGTATTATAAAATACTGAAGTACAGCACGCAGAAATCCAGCCTTGCAGACTGCTACTCTGTAGTTTTGCGTTCCAAGCGGCCTCTCTTTCCACTGTGAGGCTGGATCTCAGTGGACGGAGAGATTTCGCGCGAGTTCCGTCACGGAGACTCTCACGAAAGTTCCGTTCGAGTCCACGGTCTTCGAGAACGACTGTGTTCGAAAAGAACACTCCGGGAGACTGTCGCCCCTTGTGGGAAACCTTCTCTTCTTTCGGAAAGCCAAAGTGCGAGGTCCAGCTGATCAGAATCTGATCAGCTTCAGATCGATGCCGCATTCAACGGACAACTGTGGGCGGAGTCATCTGGACGCCGGTGTTTCTGTGCTCTGGTGGGCGCGCGTCCAACTGTAGAACCAACGGTGCCCTCAATACAGGACTCGTCAAGATCCAATCTGTCACCGACGAGCGAGCATCCACCCTGTCGACGAGAGACTTCTCCCACCCACAATGGCGGAAGCCTTCCGCCTGTACTGTACTGTATAGTACAGGATGCGTTCGGCAGTCGCCGTCTGCGGCTTGAAGAAGCGCACGCCTTCGCGAATAGAAACACAGGCGCTGGCGTGCTCACAGCCACAAGACTCTTGAGCCAAAAGAGGCTCAAAACTCCCGGCCTCGCCAGGTTCGACTCGAAAATCGAACCTTGTAAGACCCAACCGCTTCAAGCATCCGCGCAAAGCATTGACAGGATCCTGTCACGGCCATCAGACGTTGGTCGGGGTCCAAGAACGGATTCGAAACGTATGATACGTATCCGACGACGACGGCTGCGATCTGAAATGATGTGGCGGAACCGTGGAACCATGGAACGGAGTGGTGTGCGATCAGATCCCATGTGGCCTGTGGACTATAACTTGCGCTTTTGGCGGCTGGTTCAAGGGCGGACACACGCCCAGTTTCTGGGTGACAGCACTGGTCTGAACACGTGGGTGGTGCTTTACAGTAGTAGGTGGGTGTCTGGATCATGCAACTCCCGGATCGGCGTGGGCAGCGAGTACAGTGTAAGCTTGCGTCTCCTGTCCTCTTCAACGAATCGCAAGCGTCCAGGAACCCCCGCTTGCGCTCTCCGCTCCTCCGTTCTGTGCGCCGTCGTCGCTCACTCTCTCTCTCTCTCTCACTTTCGCTTTTGCGTCCTCCATCCCGAGTCTTCGCTTCCCACTCTCTCTTTGTGAACGATGAACGCTCGTCTCGCCACCATCGTCGCTGCGCTCGCCGTCGCTGCCGCTGCGGCCAACGCCAACCCAGCGGTCATTGACCGCAGCGTCCACCGCGCGCTCGCGTCGGCGGACCGCGTCGATATCGTCGTGGAGATGAAGGACACGGCCAAGGTGATCGAGTCGTTCCAGGAGGCCGCGTACCCGTCGCGCACGGACCGCATCAACGTGCTCAAGGGCCAGCTCGAGAAGGCGAGCGCCCAGGCGCTCATGCCGCTGGCCAACCTGTTCGCGCAGGAGTCGGCGACCGTGGACATGGACATCAAGACGTTCTGGATCGCGCCCAAGGCCGTGATCAAGGGCGCGACTTTCGAGCTGGTCGAGAAGATCGCGGCGCTGCCCAACGTCGCGGCGGTGCGCGAAGAGCACGTTATCAAAGTGGCCAAGCCGATCATTGAGAAGTCGGTCAGCGCCGCCATTGAAGCTGTGCAGGGCACTGAATGGGGTGTTGCTAAGATCAGCGCGCCTAAGGTCTGGGCCGACGGCAACCTTGGCCAGGGCGTGCTCGTTGGATCGATCGACACGGGTGTGCGTGCCTCGCACGAGGCGCTGTCCAAGAACTTTGCTGGCAAGTGGGGGTGGTTCGACCCGGAGCTCAAGACCGCGGTGCCACACGACGACAACGGCCACGGTACCCACACCATGGGCACTATCGCCGGTGCGAAGGGCGTCGGTGTGGCGCCAGGCGCCAAGTGGATGTCGTGCCGTGGCTGCCGCACGGAGGACTGCCCGGAGAGCGACCTGCTGGACTGCGCGCAGTTCATCCTGTGCCCGACTGACACGGATGGTAACAACGCCGACTGCTCCAAGGCACCGCGCGTGGTGAGCAACTCGTGGGGCGGCGGCCAGGCCGAGTCCTGGTACAAGCCAGCGGTGGACGCGTGGCGCAAGGCCGGTATCATCCCAGTGTTCGCCATGGGCAACGAAGGCCCCGCGTGCGCGACCGCTTCGTCGCCAGGTGACTACCCGAACGTCATCGGCGTGGGCTCCACCACCAGCCTCGACGGTCTGTCGGGCTTCTCCAGCAAGGGCCCGACGCTCGGCTCGGCGGAGCTGCCGCGCCGTATCAAGCCCGACATCTCGGCGCCTGGCTCGCAGGTGCGCTCGGCGTGGAACGACACGGACAACGGTTACCTCACGATCTCGGGTACCAGTATGGCGACGCCGCATGTGAGCGGGGCCATCGCGCTGCTGCTGAGCCAGGAGCCAGACCTCTCGTACGAAGACGTGCTCGTGCGTCTCGTGACCACGACCGACCAGAACGGTCTGCGTGCGTCAGGCTACTCGTGCAACACGAGCGACGCCGTGTGGCCGAACAACCAGTTCGGCAACGGCCGCCTCAACATCTTCAACGCGTACCAGGGCTTCCGTGCGGCGCCGACCGCGGCCCCAACGCCAGTGCCAACGACCGTTGCGCCAGTGACCCCTGCTCCAACCACTGTCGCGCCAGTGACCCCAGCCCCAACGACGCAGAAGCCGACGCCAGCGCCTACGCCTGCTCCTACCCCGGCGCCTACGCCAGCGCCGACGTCCCGCTACGAGGCCGACTGCAACCGCCTGTGGCAGCTTTTCTGCAGCTGGAACAACAACTGCGAGTGGAGCTCGGAGCGCAAGATCTGCGCGGCCAAGCGAAAGTAAGCCGACGACGATGACGCATCACGCGACGATTTTGCTTGTATGTAGTTTTTGCACTTTTCTCTAGCTTGGACTTGGTCGAGTGTCGGCACATGTAAACGAAACGATGCTACGTGAACCAATCTTTGATCTCCACTTCGTGCGTTAAGAGTAAGTTAGGGGATCTCTCCAGCCACTCTATGCTGCTAAACGACAAGCTGTCGTTGTCATCGAGTCCACCGACTGACTCTCCGGCACTGGATCTTCGATGTTTTCGGTTGGCGAATCGTCTTTGGCAGTCGCTTCTTTGCTGGTTGCGTTGCCTGAATGCGGTGCAGTAGGGTCCGTCAGAAACTGTCGCGAACATATCTACAGTAAAAGGCGACTGTATCACTGTTGTGTTCGTGCTCACTGTCACTAAGTCGGCGATTGCAGACGCCACCTGGAAATCGGTCCTGTTAGTGCCCACGAGCGACAATACAGCACTCCGTGAGGCCGCGGTCGTGGCTTGAACAGCAAGCTCCAATATCTCGGCGTCGTGAATCGCTCCTCCTCCTTTAATGAGGTGCTTTGGGTACTAGTTTTCCTGATCGCTGCGAACTTGAACATGCAGACAATAGTACTGATATCACTCACATCGAGGCGATAGAATTCCATTGGCGAGAAGCGTGCCATCCTTCAACACACTGGCTTTCAGCCTGGATTTGCTGCAGCGACCGCTCCTTCCATTGCCAGCGACACTACTACAAGTAGATTGCTGCTTTCCCGCTGGCCCATAAATTCACCCTCACAGTTTATATAGTATACTGTAGTTCCTGCAGGCCTGCGGAAATTCATCGTCAAAATTTATGAATCATTAGTTATGACGATGAATTTTCGTTCGTGGGAACTATACTATATAAACTGTGAGGGTGAAAACTACTGCATCTTCTGATTGTGCTGAAGTGTTTCACTACATTCCATAGGGAATAGCGGGTTATCCTTCAGAAGCGGGGAAAAAACTTATGCTAAACCTTGCAACCAAAACACAACATATACATGTACAACAGGGTGTAGATTTTCAGAGGTGCGAGTTGACTGGGTCAAATCGTGCTGCATGACTAAAAATCCAATGCACTGTGGAGGGCGTGACCAGATCTTTGCGGGCCGTTGAGGCAGGAAGTGAGAGATCTCCGAGGAATTCGGCAACAGTGAGTGAACTAGGTGCGGCACCCACCCACTGTCCGTCTGATATGACCCAATCGGATGGAGGGAGAAAGTCAGATCTGGTCGGGGTCCGATGCCGGGGCCGATCTCGGGATCGTGGCAGGGCGGCTGGGTCTTTGGTCACTCTCGGGATCGTGGCTATGCAGTTGGGTCTTGGGTCATTTCGCAATTCGCTCCCCGTCGTCCCCGTCAAGCTGACTCCATGAAGACCTACGCGCTTCTCATCCTCGCAGTCACTGCTGCGTACGCCGCTCCACTCGCCGCTGCGGAGTCGCAGGCCATGGCCACCACCACGCCGCCAAGCGAGTTCGGCATCAACCAGGTCTCCTACGACGAGAACGCCGGCGACCGCTTCAAGCAGTCGCGTCCTCGCGGCGGTCGCGTGCTCGCCTCGGACAACGAGCCAACCGCCACGCAG
>JAADXI010000838.1:0-14190 GCA_023337615.1 Pythium brachiatum | reverse complement strand
GATCCAGATGGGATCTCCAGCACGCGTGCGACGGCTTCGGGTGCATCGTCAGCCAATGAGTTCGACCATGGAGACTCTGGTAACCCAGTGGGTTCCAGCTGTGGAGCATGCGTTGGCGTGAAGTTGCTGTGTGTGTCCCAATGATGTGGTGGGAGCAGATCGCTTTCGCTGGATCCAATCCAGAAAGGTGTTCTCAGTCGCTTCCGGAGCCCCAGAGGCATCCAGAATTGATTTTGCTCCGCCGGAACAACTTCGCCACAAGGAACATCCTTTCCCCACGACTTCAGCGAGAAAGGCGCCACCATGCGAGGAGCTACCATGACCAAGAAGACTCTGCTGATGGCATCGACTGCCAGTGCGGCGCTACTCTCTGTGGGCGTCCATGCTGCGACTGTGAACTTTGTGAACCAGTGCACGTACATCATCAACCTGTACGACAACACCAACACGGAGAAGATTGCGATCGGCGGCTCCACATCTCGTGAGCTGGCCAGCGGCTTCTCCGGCATGTTCCGCCACGGCAACAGTGACCAAGCCAACCTGCTCGAGTTCGCCGTCGCTGGCAGCCGTCTCTGGTACGATATCAGCGCGATCCCACCAGGACCAGGATCGTGCAAGAGCTACTCGGCCTGTAAGCAGGTGACGGGCAACAAATCAGGGTTCAACGTGCCCGTGGCGATGGAGCCGCAGACTTCGTACACGGATGTGTGCAAGAAGATCACGTGTGAGAATGATCAGTGCGCGGATGCGTACTTGTACCCCACGGACGACACCAAGACCCGTAACTGCGCGGACTCGGTGGTCATGAAGGTCATCTTCTGCCCAAGTGGCAGCGTTGCGACAAATGCCCCCACGGCAGCCTCAGCGTCGTCTGCATTCGCCGCTGCTGCTGAATACGAGAGTGGTGTGGTCTCTTCGCTCACCCCCGAACCCACGACGACCACCCCAACGCCAACGACGAAGAAGACCTCGACGAAGAACAACAACAAGAAGGGTAGCAGTGCCACGCAGACGTCGACATCCACTACCCCCTCTGCTGCTCAGTCGAGCTCGACACCATCCACTAGCACCAGCACCAACAGCTCTTCGTCGTTCTCAAGTGCGACGATCAAGTCGAGCTTCTCCTACATGGGAGCGAAGGCTGGCAGCGGCCAGGGCACCTACAGTATGGTCACCAAGACTAGCGGCTGTGTGAAGGAGACTGTGACTGTCAACAGCCCCGTTGGCCCTATGAGTGAGGAGGTATCCATGGTCTTCCGTGGCCCGATGGAGATCTACAACATCGCGGTGTTCGATGGTTCAGCTGGCGGTGACTGGAAGAAGGTGTCGTCCTACAGCCAGTCGGGTGAGACGAGCAACATGGTCTTCTTGAACAACAAGAACGTGGACTACGTGACAGGTGTGAAGAGCCCACAGGGTCTGTCCAGTAAGGACGCTCTCTCTGTGACCTCCAGCGCGCAGCAGTTCTCTGGTGTGCTCGCTGAAGCGTCGGACTCGAGCGTTGTCGGTGGTGGTCCAGGTGTCTCGACCGGTGCGGAAGTCAACATCATGACCAGCACCAAGTGCTCGACTGATGGAACGTGCAAGGGCTACTACGACGACAACGGCTACCACGGCTGGGACGGCAGCAAGAAGATGTTTGTGACCAAGGTCAAGATGCCAACGGGAACGTCGCCAAACCAGCCAGCGATCTGGATGCTCAACGCCCAGGTGCTGCGCTCCAACCAGTACGGATGCAACTGTCGTGGTATGGGAGCCGCTGGCGGCTGCGGTGAACTCGACATTGCCGAAGTCATTGAGACCAACAGCGCCCGCGATAAGGTCACTACCCACTACTACTTCTACGACGGCTCGGTTGCGGCCGGTGGTGACAACTTCGCAGCCCGTCCGACGGATGCTGCCACGACTTACATCACGATCATCGACTCGGACTCGAGCACGATCAAGATCTTGGAGATCGGTGAGTCGGACTTTGACTTCTCCACGTCGTCGGTCGCCAGCTCGCAGATCAGCGCGTGGATCAACGCGTCCAACTAGAGTCGCGACAATAGGAGCTGTCCGGGACCTTGATACCTATCCACTTCGAAATATATGTATTTTGACGCACATTCTACGCGAATCCCATATACATCATTCCATGAACCATACTACGTAGTACTTCGTAGTATATGTCTTCGTACTCTTGTCGTTGGCAATGGTCAACTGCACTGCTCATTCCAATGCAATGGTGCTGTTTCGCCGAAATGGCTACAGTCACTAAAATAAGACGGACCATGTTAGTGTCATGTACCGATGAAATGGTACATCAATCTCCAACCATTTGGTCCCATTTTCCCCGCGGAAACATTGCAGTTGGTGAAGTCGACGCACGGACGACGTCTGTACGTGCTTCTATCGGCCGCCGCCATGGAGACGCTCGCGCTCGAGAAACGCCGTGCGATTCACATGATCCGCGAGGAGCTCTGTTGTAATTTATGGTGCGTTCCGCGTTCTCTAACGATCTCTATAAGCCCCACAATCTAACCAAAATGGATGTGGGTCTAGTGGCCGCGTGTTTGACGACCCGCAGTGTCTCGACTGCAAGCACAACTTCTGTCGTGAGTGTATATTCCTGCATATGCGCAAGACCGACAGCTCGTGTCCCAAGTGTAAGCTACCCACACGTCCGAGCGAGATCACGCGCAACCAGTTTCTCCAGAGCATTCTATCCGCGTGGAAGAACGTGGAGCAGGCACTCGCACCACTAGAAGACCCCAACAGTGCGACGATTCTGGCAAAGCAGGAGCAGGAGGAGCTGGAGGAATCCCAGCGCCAGCAGCGCGAAGAAACCGCCGCGATTGCGAGTCGAGGGCCTGTCGCTAGTAATAAATGGACCATCAATACGTCGGAGCTGCGGCAGGAAGCGGATGAGGAGGCCAGGCGAGCGAGTAATACGGCGCTGTTTGGCGGATCACTGGCGCAGCGAGCAGCACAGAAGAGTGCGGCGCTGGACGCGAAGAACGCGCAGGCAGCAGCGTCCCAGCAGTCGATGATGGACGCCAGCCAGACGCAGATGAGCAGCATGTTGTCACCATCACCGAAGAGACCGAAGGTGAAAGCAGCACAGAAGCCCAAGCCGAGTCCGAGTGTGAGCCAGGTGAATACTTCGTCGCTATCGTCGCTGTCGTCGCCGTTTAGCATCATGGGGACGCAAGAAGTGGAGGGGATCATGAAGAAAATCCAAGGACAGAACCGCTTCCTAGACGAATGGGCTCAGAGCAGCAAGAAGAAAGCGTCGCTCGTGCAGCTTCCGATCACAGGATTTCGTACGGCAGGCGCGTCTCCAGTGACAGCGCGGACAGTCCCGACGATCTCCGCCGTGCAACGCGTTCAAGAACTGTTGGCGTCCGCGACTACTGCCGGAATCACAGCCACAACTCGTTCGCCAGGCAAGCGCAAGCGTCAGATCTTCACAGTGGATGAAGACAGCGAAGAGGAGGAAGAGGAGGTGGAAGAACCGGACGATTCAGACGATGATGACTACGTGGAACCGGGCGCAGGGCGGTCGCAGACGCTCGGAGAATCCCCCGATCTTCTCGGCTTTGGTGGTGTTGCTCCTCCGGTGAAGGCATCTGCTTTAGGCCCTCCACTTGGACTCAGACATCGATCGAAGCAAGAAGAGAAGGCCAAGCTAGTTGAAAAGGAGGAACACGAAGACGAAGATGAGGAGGAGAAGGACGAGGCGGAGGATGCGTTGGACGAAGATGATGAAGATGATGAAGACACGGCGTGGACTGAGCCTCCTGTGCAATCGACACCCATGAAAGCCTCGTCGAAGAGATCTCACAAACGGGCTCAGTCTCCAGCTCCACAGACACCGACTCGTGCGTCGCCGCGAAAGCGCGTTGTGATGCCTTCATCCCAACAAGATGATGTTGTGGACATGACTCTGGGTGATGATGAAGAGGATGAGGAGGAGGATAAAGACGAAGACGAAGAGGTTGTGGAGGATTCACAGATGCCGAACCACTTGGCCTTCCATCACAACAAGAGCAAGCGTGCGAGTGAAGACTTCCAGGGTGCGATCCAGGCTTTCCACAACAACGCTCCGGGTGTGAGTCCCAATAGTGCGAGTCGGTTCCATCGACTCTCTGGCGGAAATGATCCAGTGTTCGATTCCCCTCCTGCAATGCGCTCAGTCTTCTCGCCTTCGTCCGCCACCAAAGGCATCGCTGCCAAAGCCCCGCAGCCAGTGAAGCCACCTGTGTCGGCTGTTGTGACGCCAGCAGCACACCCGGCAAGACCTCCTCTCGCCACAACCAACACAGCCCACGCAACCAGTCGTCGCACGTCCAAGAGCTCGGACTCGCCGTCCTCTGTGTTCGTCTTCACCAGCACCGACCTTACGCCAGAAGAAACCAAGAGGGTGCATATCGCTTGCCAAAGTCTAGGCGGTCGCTTTGGCCGTGATTTCGATCTTAAGCGCGATGGCACATCCGGTGAGTTGACCACCAGTGTGACACATCTCGTCTCCAAGTCGATCCCCAGCCAGACAAACCTCGGTCTGCGCTGCAAACGCACAGCCAAGTACATGCGCGCACTCTCGGAGGGCATTTTCGTGGTCGACTACTCGTGGATCGAAGCGAGTCTCGCCAACGGCCAGTGGCTGCCCGAGGACAAGTACGAGATGTCGGGCGACATCTACAGCGACGCTGTCGGGAAACCCCGTGAGAGTCGGCTCCGGAGACAACGCACATGCAGCCGCAACGATATTTTCCGCCAGTTCCAGTTCGTGTTGCTATCTCCGTTGCACGAATTCGACTTCCAAATCGACTCGGTGCGCAAGATCGTCACGACTTTTGGGGCAACTGTGGAGATTGGTGATGACAGTGATGATGCATTACCCAAAGTGTGGGGACGCACGAATCTGGGCATCGTGTCCAAGGTCATGGAGCCCGAGTACGCGCGGCGGCTGCTGGACATGTACCGCATCCCAATTGTCCGTGTCACGTGGATCTTCGACAGCATCAGCCACCTGGAAGTGCTGCCGTTCGACGACTACTATCCGTACTAGAGAGTTACAACGCAGCGTAGCTATCCTAGAGCACTACTACTGTACTAGGCGTGTGTACTTGGAGTCGAATATGTATTCGAAACGGGGCTTATACTTGATGGACGTTCCTGTGGGTTTCTCGCTAAGACTGGAGCCACGTACTACGTGCAGCGACGCATCTATCGCGTCCGTCTTGGAGGCACCGCGGCGCTCGTCGTCGGTCGTACGTACGCAGGATTGCCGCCATCCACAGGCACCTGCATCTCAAAGATATCCAACTGGCCTTCGTGCTTGACTGTGAATTATGAGAGAAAGGACGGCATTAGGTTTCCACAATAAATCCTCCTGCGATGACCAGGGGAACACACGCACCAGCAATGTTTATGTTGGCGCCATTGGCCACGCGAATGTGGCGCTGCACGCACTCGAGCAGCTCCGACTGGAGCGCCGCGAGGTCCACGCCCGCGAGCACTTGGCTGCCGCGCTGGTGCGCGAGGATGATCTGGAGCCGCTCTTTCGCGACGGATTTCGAGGACGCAGAGGCCTCCGAGGCCACGCGAACCGAACCGCCAGCCGCAGAAGACGCTGCGGCTTCGCCGAAGAGAGACGCGAGCCACTTGCGCGCGCCCTGGCGTGCTGTCGTCGCCGCCATTTTCACGTCCAGAGCTGGGGATTGCGGGGAGCTCTTGCTTTTGGACTCGGTTTGACAGTGGAGGGAAGAGCAAGCGGTTCGTATCCATGCATACTCAAACGAAATGGGATGCGGGGAATCAGGTGTTCTTAACCTCTGTGTTTTTGAGATGCTAGCCTAGCCTAACTAAACATGAGCTGACGTGGCGTCGGGAGAAAAGGCAACAGCAACATGCCGCAACGAGCACTGTCACGACGCGAATCCCACACAAGACTGCGCAACAGCCTGCAGCATCTTCCTATCGTGACGAGCCGTAGTGAGGAAAGCACTAAGGAGCAATCTTAACGGAGACAAGTGGCACCAGTCATGTTCATGGCCAGTTGCGGTTGCAAACACGCCATGGTTTTCAGCCAGCATCATAGCGGGCGACTCGATGAAGGAAAGCGACCACGTCTTCACAGAATAAATGGCACCACACTCTGGCTTCCAGCGTGTGCGCTTGGGGTGAAGATCTGTTGGTTGAGAACAAGGTGTCCCCGGCAGTCTCTGCTGTAGCAGAATGAATTCTACCACGACGATACTTCTTTATCCGATCGTTTTACTGCACTCAAAGGAGATGCTATGCCTGATTCGCCTGATGGGCTGCCTAACGGCGTTGCTGTACGAGCAAGAGCGCTTTTAGGAGGTATAGAGATGAAAGGTGGCAATGGAGGTTGAAGTGGTTGAGCGTATTCAGTCAAAAAATAAAGTTACACTGGTTTATCTCCATAGGACGGAATGCGTTCCATCTCGTCGGACAGGGATAATTTTTGTCATCAGCATACGCTCGTAGAAAGAGTTCGAATGAAAAACACGCAAGGGGCAAGTGGTGGTCAGAACATAGAGGGCGTTACCCCTCGGAAACAGTTCTCTTCATCGCGCAACTCGAAGCGAGCTGGGTGTATAATGTCATCATCACACTTGCATTCACACAAACTAACTACTCAATCGCACACGCACACACATATACACACACATGCAGATAGATAAATACCTTGGAGGGTAGTAGAACGTTCATGACGAGCTCTGTTAAAAACCCGTCGCGAAATGTACTCAACATGACCGTGGGTCAATACTGTCTGGGGCGGCGACATTCATTATTGGGTAATCATCACGTTCTCATGGGAGAAGATAAACACACATGCTCAACTGGACTGGACGCTGGCGCTGCTCATGCAGTGGCTGTGGCTGTGCTGTGAAGAGCGCGCATTGCTGAATGATTCATCCCTTTCTCGCCATCGCCGCGGTCTCCGTCTTCACTCCGCTGCTTCGCTGGGCAACACTGGAAATGACTGGAGCGACCACACAAACGACTGGTGCGGACGGCTGCACACGGTTCACTTGGCGAGCAGCAACGGTTACGGGATACGGTTCACTGTATGAAACCACCAGGTTACGGTCCACACAGAGGTTACGATTCAGTGACTGCAGTACATAGGCTCTACTACTGATTTACGTGAACTGTTCGAATACTCGTTCAAGCGACAGCTCGCTGATGCTGTAGCGCGCGATGGCGAAGCTCGTCTTGTGCTGCTCCATGATGCGGAACACATCAATCAGAGCCAAGTGGTCGTTGCAGTTGGTCTCGTACACGGCCGTGGAACTCGTGCCGCTGCCCATGGCGTTCTGGAGCTCCACGGACCTGACAGGCTCCCGGGACTTGGCTGTGAACACGTCCTGGAAGAGCTGGGCCTCGATCTTCGCGAACGCCTCCCGCAGCAGCCACTCCTTCACGAACTCTGTAGTGTCGATACTGGCCGAGGCGTTTGCCTGGTGCGTGTCTGTCGTTGCGTGGGTGGTGAGGCTGTTCTCTTGCTGGACGCGAGCCACGAGGGAAGAGATCCATTGCTTCTCGCTAGTCGTCGCACTCAGCAGCTTCGTACGAGGGTTGTGTTCCCGACACACACGCCACGCTCTCTCAATCTCCTCCGCTGCGATCTTGTTATCGAGCGCTGAAGAAGCCAGCGAACTGCGGAGCTTGTCCACGTAGTACCGCACTCGGTCTTGCTCCCACACACTGCCAGTGTCCAGGCGAAGCGTGATTGAAATCCCGCGAGCTGCGTGGTGCTTGAGCTCCGGGATGCTGCCGTTCCACACCAGCTTGCCCTTGTTCAACACGACCGCGTTGGCACACACCGCCTCGGCTTCCTCCATGCTGTGGGTCGTGAACAGGCAGCTGAGCTGGCGGTTGCCGCGACGCTTCTCGTACAGCACCTTCCACATCAATCGCCGCGCTACGACGTCCACACCGGCCGACGGCTCGTCCATGAGAAGCAACTCGACGTCGTCGCTCAGCAGCGACAGCGCCAACATCAGTCGACGCTTGTTGCCGCCACTCAGATGGCCTGCCGTCGTGTTCTCGACTTGGTGGAGATCCAACTTCGCCATCAGATTCTGGAGCACAGCTTCTTCCTGGCTGATCGAGTGGTGCTGGCGAGTTCGCAAGCGGTAAAACAACTGGAGATGCTCTCGCACCGTCATCTCTGCAAACTGGATGTTGGTCTGCGGACAGTAGCCGTACTGGCGGCTCGCGAGCTGAGGCTGGAGAGTCACGTCGATGCCATCGAGGTACGCGCTGCCCGAGGTGGGGGCGATGCCTGAGGTCAACACCTCAAACGTCGTGGACTTGCCCGAGCCATTCACGCCCAGCAGCGCGACACAGTCGTTGCGCTCAACGACAAAGCTCACATCGTCGACTGCGACCACCTGACCGCTGGCATTGAGCACAGGCCGGTCTTCTTCTCCATCGTCAACGCCGTTTGGATGGGCAACAACTTGGTCTTCTTCACTTGGCTGCGTCGTCGTCTTCTTCGGGTTATACACCTTGGTCAAGTGCTCGACTTCGATGATATCACGGCTGGGCGACTCGATGTCGTGCGGCGGTCGGGGAGGCCCCGCTGGCTGGCGGCGCAGAATCCAGTTGAGACGGTTCTGGAAGATGGTTGGGTAGGACAGCATGGTGTCGACGAGGAACAGCAACGCCATGTAGATAAAGAACGACGTGAGCAGGTACGCGAGCGGTCGGCCTCCCACTGTCCAGTCGAATGGCGCAGGGGCAGGGGCACTGAGGATATCTCCAAAGTCTATTGGCTTGTGACTCGAAGACCGGCACTGGTTGCGGAACAACGACAACTCCATCATCGCAAAGTTGATCATCGCTTCGCCGTACGCCACGAGTGGCAACATCCGAAGGAACAGCGCAGCCGTCGCGACCTCCGAGCACACACTGGGGATGTTGCCCAGTGCGAACAGCATCGAGCACGCGAGCAACTGGAACGTGGCCAAGTAGGACATGACGGACTGTGCAGACGAGTGCGACGTGAACGCCAGCGACAGCAAATACGAAAATGCCAGCATCGACAGACCCACCGCCAACGACTCGGCCACGAGCGCCAGCATCAGCTCACTCGACCACAAGAGCCCATACGCCGCCATCGTCAGGAACATCACCGCGAGCGCGACCACGTAGCCCATGTAGTCGAACACGAGATGCGTCAGCCAGTACACCGTCGATGCCCGCTCCGACGCAAGATGCAAATACTGCAGCCGCTTGAGCCCCGTTTCATTCTCCTTGACCACCGTCGTGATGTAGTTGGACGTGATGGAGTTGATCGTCAGGAGCACGTAGATCGCGACAACAAACCGCTGCGCCATGTCGTTGGCAGCGCTTCCTTGAGGAATCTCCACGGACGTTTCATCATCACCAGCACTTGCAGTAAAAATCGCCGCTCGAGGGAAGGCGCTCTTAGTGAACGACAAGTCGCACTCGCTTGTATCCCCACGCACAGTCTTGCAGTAGGCTGTCGACATCCACTGCAACGTCACTGGCAGCGAGCGAGCGATCGTGTCGTTATAGTAGATCGAGAACTGCAGCAACGGCGACGAGTCTTGCGCAAGCGTAGCGTTTCGAATCAGCACCGCGCCGAAAAACGTCGTGTCGGTGTCGTTGTGAAGCATGACATCGAAGATCTGGGCGGGTGTTTGCACTTCTTGCCATTGGACGCGGTCTTCGAACGCTGGGTCAACGTGTTCGAGAATAGTCTTCGCAGCAGCAGAAGCTCCAGGGAGCGAGCCAACGAATAACGACGACGTCGTGGCGCTGGTTGGCAGCGATGTGACAGTCTCCAAGTAGTCTCCGTCGCCCGAAACACGCGCGCCGACCGCCATGAGGATGACAAAAATCACAAGCGGCCAGCCGTAGTGCGCGAGGAACGCTCGCTTGTCTCGAATCAGCATCTTCCAGCGCTTCGACATCAATGCTCGCATCTGGAGCGGCATCGCTTCAACGTCGGACTTCCGCGAGTCGTGAGACTCCACACTGGTCGAGTTCATTGCTCCTTGCTGCTGCTTCTTTTGACTCTCTTTCTGCGCGTCCGTGAGATCATCGCCGCCGTCCTTGACGTGGTGATACACTTCGCCGCCTTCAGTGACACGAACAAATACGTCCTCGAGATCGGTCGCCGCAACGGCATATCGCTTGATCACATTTGCGCTCTTCAGCTTCTCCAGCTCGTCAAAAACTGGAATTAGCGTCGCCGGTTCATCGCTGTTCAGCTGAATACGAGTCTCCCACTTGTTATGGCTCACAAGTGTAGCCAGCGGGAGATGCTTCTTCACCTCCTTCATCATAGCATCAGCTTTTGTCGTGTCTGTGATAGCTCGGCCACTCGATTTTCCATTGCTGTCGAGATCTTCATGGTGCACAATCGTGAGCTTGTACCCGACACCAAACTTCTCGCGCAGGAACAAGCTCGAACCGCAGCACTTGAGTTTGCCGTCAGCGACAATGCCGATATTCTCGCACAATGCCTGGGCTTCTTGCATCGAGTGGGTCGTCAGAATGACCGCGCGATGGCTCACAGCTTTCTTCAGCGCATCCCACGTATCAACACGAGCCTTCAGATCCATGCCTGCGGTTGGCTCATCCAGGAGAACCAAACGGGACGTGTCCATCAGTGCCAACACCAGCGACAGCTTACGCTTCTGGCCACCCGAGAGCGTCTTGGACAGCGCGTCCTGCTTCTCATCCAGCCCGAAATGCTTGAGTTTGTGGATCCACATCTCTTCATCAATGGCCTTGATGCCCAGTGCCGTCTTCAACTCGTACACCAGCTTCAGATGCTCCCACACTGTCAAGTCGTCGAACAGAATGTTCTGCTGGAAGCACACGCTCAGACTCTTGCGAATCGTCAACGGATCCGCCACGACGCTGGTTGGTCCCACGAACGCATCACCGGTAGTTGGCGCGAGGATACCGCACAGAATAGACATCGTCGTGCTCTTGCCAGCCCCGTTCGGGCCTAGCAATCCGAAAATCTCGCCCTTCTTGACGCCAAACGAGACGTTGTTGACTGCCAGTTTGCCGTTTGGATACCGCTTGGTCAGCGATTTCACGAGAAGAATCGGTCGAAAATGGGTCATGTAGTCAGCCATCGACATCTCGCGCATCGTGTCATCGTCGCTGAAGCTCGACGATGATTCTGCTTCTTGCTCAGCTGTGAGCCCCACCAGCTCTTCTTCGTCTTGACCTGCGTTTCCTGCTGCGCTACCGAATCGCTGAGGCGCCCAGTACGAAGGCTGGAACACGAAATACCACGGCTGCTGCACGCCGAACGCACGCGGAAACACATTCTCCAGGTACCAGCCGAGCACCAAGTACCCGACGCTCTGCATGACGATCTTCTGCGTTGGGTCCGCGACTGTTTGCCAGGCAATTGGACGGATCTTGGTCGTGGTTGCGTCAAGCGCAAGAACACCGCGGATCGCATCCATGAACACGACGGGAGAGCTGCATTGCTCCATGAACCAGATCACGAAGCGCAATGCGGAATGCTCGATCGCGTCTTCGCCGATCCATGACTTGAGAAATGGCGCCGCGCTCATGACCAAATACAGCAGCGGCGCAGCAGCCGCCGCCGTTCGCGCGGAGCTGAACATGGGCGTGATCGCGAGTCCAAAGAGCAGCATGCTGACCGCAAACACCGTGAGCAGTACGAAGAACAGTGCTTGGCTCGACTGGGTTCCCACGAACATGCTGTCACTGAGCATCACGACCGCGATAATGACGACGGCAATCGATGCCACGAAGTACAAAAGAAACCAGCTCACGAGCAGCGCCATGGGCTGGAGACCCATGATGAGTAAATACTCCTTGAGCTGCTTCTCCTTCTCCACCACGATGTCGCGCACGAGTCGGCTGAATGGCCATAGAAACAGGTACGCCATGTAGAACACGATACTGGGCTCGATTGGTCCGGAGATCACTTTCTTCGGTCGACTTGGAAGCGTGTTCACGTTCAGGCTTTTCAACGCGTCCATAGAAGCCTCTTGTGCATCGAAACGTGCAAGAAATGCGAGTGTCTTGGCGCCCACACGACCGGCTCGAATAGCTTTCTCGCACGAAGCCTCGCCTCCACCGAGCTGTGATGTTTCTGGGAAGTCTTGCCACGATAAACCCGAGAGATAGAGCATTGTATCCACCAAACGGCACGCGCGCATGGGCGAGACGTCCTTGCTTGATGCCGCTACGGTCGCAGAGCTGTTCGGGTCGCGCAGGAACGCATCGAGCTCCATCTGAAACGGCAGCACGCCTGGAAACGACAGCACACGCGCGTCATCATCATCATCATCACTGGAATCCTTGACGTTCACGCGGAAGTAGCTGTCGACTTGGTCGGTCTTGGGTCGCATAGCGTCGTGGTTATCTTCCTCATAGTAAAACACCCGCGCTTGGTACGGTGCCAGAGGTGTCGCCCGACGGACGTCGAAGGCAGCGAAGACGCGGACGCCGCTTGTCCTCGGGTAGCCTGCAAGATACGCGTCCACTGAGTTGGCGTCTGAGCGTTCAGGCACTGGAAGCACCTTGGTCTTCGAGCTCAAGGGCACAAGACCAAGCGTAGCGTCGCCAGAATACACTCTACAACCACGACAAAAAAAACACCATTAGTAAGATAACCAGCTTTTACGTCAGGAATAATCATTGAAAACGCAGTCGTACCGGTCAAGATACGCGAGGAAGGCGTGGTTTTCGGGGCGGTCCAGCGTGACCAAACTCATGTTCGCGGCCGTCAGCAGCAGCGGAAACGCCGTCATCGCCTGGACCCCCGACGACGACGTGCTCACACTGGGTACCGTCCATCGCTGGAAGTCCACGACGTCTTCCTGGAGTCCCTGCGTCACAAATCCAGTTTGTTCGCCGCCGATTTGTTGGTTGAGATCACACGCGAAGTGGATCAAGTACAGTAGGAAGCCCAGTGGCAGCACCACGTCCATGACCATGGGCGGGAACAGCCACGCGCCGGGCGTCGTGGGTCGGTGCTTGTTCAAGCGGCTCTCGCGCTGCTTCATGCGCCAGTTCTTGGCGAACAGCACGCGGATCGACGCGACCAAACCCGTCATCTTCGCGACGCTCTCTCTTCTGCTGTAGGTCGCCGATTCGGATATAAACAACACAGACGGCTCCCCCTTGACGTGTTCTCTCGACTGAGCCGCGTGCGCGTGCTCCTGGGTGCGCGGCAGCCGTCGAGATGGAGCTTCTCCCCCACGTCTCCAGGCAGCTAGCTACTTCACCCAATGGAGCTTCTCGTTTCGGGCTCTCACCATCACCAGGCCAAGCAGGAATGATGAACAGGTGACGGTCATTCTATGTGGGACTGCCCTACCCGCATCTCTGAGTCTGAAAATGAATCAGACTCAGTCAAGGGTGCACCTTCGCACAAGACTTCAAGGTAGGCAAGCGACGATTCAGCTCATCCACGACGCCAACCGCAGCAGCAGCTACTACGTAGTATGGCGGAGAGCTTTCCTGTGAAGCAGGTCGAAGGGATCGACCCGTGGGCCCACTTCCGGTGGGTCCACTTCCGATATGAGAACTCTCGAGAGCACCCTGTACTGCGTGGCATCCTCCGTTCAAGCCCTCGATACAACCATGTCTCCCTGCCCAAACTGTGGTACGTTTCTCTCCGCGAGGCTGCGAGTGACGTGGTGGACTACTACACGACCAGTGACGGCACGTTGAAGATCCCTCCGTGGGCATCCTTCAAGTTCGCTGTCGACGAGTACTTGGCAGAGGCGCCGGCGCTGAAGTTCCACCCGTCGCGGGTGCGTGCGTTCATCGAGGAGAACGGCGTGGATCACCTGGACCACATGGAGTGAAAGCGTGTGGCGAAGGTGTTTGGTCGTTGAAATGCATAAGCTTAAGCGCACTCGAACTCAAGTCGTTGCGTGCTCTCGATAAGGAAACTGTCCTCTCGCTGAGGAGAGAACGTTCAAAGACCAGTGTTTCCAGCTCGTACAACATGCAGGATTCTCGTTGCCCACTGAGTCGTATTGAGATGGCCATCAACATCGCCCTGAGCTGCTGGAGCCTGCAAATCGTACCAGCTCTTTGGTAACGTTACATGTACGTACCGGTAGTCACTACCACACTACCGACAGAAAGTCTTCCACGAGAAGCGACTTCGCGTTGAGGCTGAGCAGAGAAACGCTG
>JAADXI010000837.1:0-14197 GCA_023337615.1 Pythium brachiatum | reverse complement strand
GGCGAAAGCGACGCGAAGAATCCGCTGGCGTTCGTTTTCAAACTGCTGCATCGCGGCCGATAGTGTGTCCAGATCCTGCGGAAATCCAGCCTCAATCATTCGCTTGGATATGGACAACGACCGCGCTGTCCGCTGTTGATGGAGCTGCTGTCGAAGGTCCATCAGCTCTCGCTCAAGCTGCTCACGGACGAGAAACGAGTCAATCTCATTGGAAACTGTGTGGTCGTGAGATTCGCTCTTGACTTGGTTCTGCTGACGTTTGAGAGGTGAGACTGGAAGACTCAACACTGGAATCGTGGGCACTGGCGGGTCGGAAGCTTGAGTTCGTCTGTCACTTTGTAGGTCAAAGAACAGGAATTCTCCTGCGGTGGAGTACGACGACGTGGAGCTGCGTGAGGAAGTCGCTCCATCACTCGTCGCCTCCCACGCTTCACGGTTGTGCGGTTCTTGAACTAGCTTAGCCTCAGCTCCTCCTCCCGCGTTCAGTAGTCGCTGCAGCAGCGCATGGCGTCGCGCCTCTCCCTTTAACCCTGGCGTCTGCGTCGGTAGCTTTCGAGCATTCAGCTCAGCTCGCAATTCGCTTAGTGTCAACGTGTGGTAGTCGGACTCGCTCGACTGATCGTTCTTCCTCTCCTTCTCCGTCGTTTTTGATGGTGTAGAGATCACGTCGCTCGGCGTAATCCCTGCATTGCGCTGAGCCTCATGTAGTCGCTGTTGGAGTAGAAGGCGACGCTCTTCTCCCCGCAATTGGCCTGTCGACGTGGAGACGCCTAGGGCCGTCAGCGCGTCCCTCAGATCCACCAGCGAAGCCATCAGCGTCTTGGTTCTCTCAGTCAGTCAAGCCGTGGCGAGCACCGGAGACCGTTGCCATTGGAGCAGACTGGAAATAGCACGACCATAACGGTCATCGCTTTGTCCTCAATGCACTGATGATGGCGATGTTGAAGGCTTTGAGGTACTGGATTTGCAACAGCACTTTCATTGTGGACCAACCACAAGACAACTTCACAGTTGTGGGGAGCGAGATCCAGTAGTGACGCGTTGGCGTCGGCTCAGCGACTCGCTTCTCGGTTGTTGGCGTCTTCATTGTACGTATTGAAAGTGCAGATCACTTCGTGTCACTGTAGGTGCATCGTCCTGAACTCACAGTCAGGATACTTTCTCTCTGTACTGTTCGTGAGAGTGAGTCCCTTCGAGATCGCCGTCACATCTAGAGTCAACACCAATAGTGCTCGGGCTCTCAACTTCAACACATCAAAAGATCCTTCCAATAGCCAATCAAACATGACTCTCGCCATGAAATTCACCAATCACCGCTCGGATACAAGCTTCCTTCTTTCTTTCGCGTGAGTCAAAGGCCAGAGTGGGAGTTTCGAAGTGCGATTCCACATCCGCAACTTCCTGCGCAGCGCCACACGCCACACCCAACAGGACACAGTCTACTGTACAGTATTAATACCTGCTGCAACAACTGGGGCATAATCCCCCCAGGAAGACGTGTTCCGATAGGATCAGTATGCATCCATCGCGTCTGGACTTCAACGTGGTGGGTTGATAATAAATAGGATCGGAGATGAAGAATTCGCAGATCTAGAAGCTTGAGGTTGCTGGCTGATTGATGCGTCTGGGGGTTTCGAGACACCGGTCTCGGTTGATGACTGGCAGACGTATATCAAGTCAACCGAACCCCAGTCGGGGCCGCAATTTTCTCCTGGCCTCGACTGACTGATGAAGAGCGCGCGAAGAAAATTGACCAACGACACATGGCCGCGAGAGGTGAAGCCGGCTTCTACACAGAGCTGGTTACGCGGAGTTGGGCCAGTCATTCTCCATTTATCCAAGCGTCGATCAAGCGTCTTCTCCACTGCGGAAGAACCATGAACAAGCTTCTCACAGTCTTCCTCGTCCACGCGCTGGTCGCGCTCGCGCTTTCCCTCCCACGGTCGAAGCAACCAACAAGCACCCTATTGTCCTCGTCCACGGCCTCGGTGGCTAGGGGCGTGGAGAGTTCCTGGGTGTGCCGTACTGGGGTACGCTCCAGGGCGACTTCCAAGAGAAACTCAAGTAGGAAGGATACGAACTCTACACTGTTGGTATCGGCAAGGTCTCCAGCAACTGGTATCGCGCCTGTGAGTTGTACGCGCAGATCAAGGGCGGACAGGTCGACTACGGATTCAACCACTCCAAGATCCACGGCAACGCTCGCTTTGGACGCACGTACCCTGGCTTGTTCCCTGAGTGGGGAACGGTGGTCAGCGGTACGCTCCAGAAGATCCACTTGATGGGCCACAGTATGGGCGGCGAGACCATCGCATGCTCGCGCAACTTCTCAACAAGGGAGCTGGAAACGCATCGACAGTTGAAGCGCCCACGAACGCATCCTCTGTTTGCTGGTGGCAAGGACTGGGTCCACACGATCACGACGGTCTCCACTCCTAACCAAGGCTCGACACTGGCCGATATGCTGGCAAGCAGCATCGACCTCATTGAGAACGTGATTGCTATCACGTTTGGCATCGCCGGACTCACTGGAGATCTGACTGCCAGTATCTACGACCCACAAGTCGATCAGTGGGGCAGCGTGGCGAGAAGCTCGAGGACTACATCTAACGCATTGCCACCAGTAAGATGTTCGCGCCTGGGTACTTGGACAACGCTGGCTTCTCATTGGCGGTCGCCGGCTCAGCGGCCGAGAACTCGTGGGTCAAGACACTGCCCAACATCTACTACTACTCGTTTGTGTCGGACGCCACGCTCCCCTCGCGTGACTTGCTGCTGCGCAGAGTATCGCTCCCAGACACGCGCGTCGCCAACCCTCTTGTTGCGACGCCGACCACGCTGATGGGAAGTCGCCTAACAAGTCAGCTAGGTTACTCGGATGAGTGGTTACCAAACGATGGCTTCGTGAACGTGATCTCCCAGATCAGTGACGGCGTGAGCAAGGTGCTCGACTTCAGCGGACGCTCGGAGCGTGGAGTGTGGACGCGGTATAAGACGCTGCGCATGGATCACTTGGGCATGATGGGCGCAAACCCACTGATCCCAGTGGGTACAGCGTGTACAAGACCCGTGCGGCACTGCGGATCTGCGATCGCATGAGTCGCTGGCGAAGACCACCATGCAGACGCAGGCGAGTGAAGCAGCCCACGAGGCCCCAGCGGTGATCGTCGAGGCCGTAAACGCCGCCCAAGATGCCATTGCTGCCTAGTTCGAGCCAATTGAGACAGCGTAAGCATCGTTCTGTAGGCTACAGACGGTAGTGCAGTGCTGAACAACAGTGCTGAACAAACCCGGTACCTATAGCACCTCTGACTCCTGACAACCCGCGCATTTTTTTAAAAATGCGCGGGTGTAAAAAATGCCTTTGAGTGTGTAACTCTGATAATTTGACTCTATCGTTGAATAAACCTTTATATTATAATTTTTGTATACCTGATTCTGGTAGTGGGACAGCGCACCCACCACCCAGACAGAATGTGGACACGATTCAGTCAGACACAGTCAGTGGACATGTTGAGCCATTCACTTCCAAACTCACCCACTCCACCAACAAGCCCCCCCCCCTTCCTCCACGCTCCATCATGGCTGTCCAGTTCAGCGACCCCACGTGTAATGCCCGCATGGACTCGTACATGCGTCCCAACGGAACAGCGACAGTCGGCGGCAACGGCTCCACCATCTACGGCTCGGGTATGTACGTGACCCCCGGTCTCCAGCCGCAGAGCCTCAACTTCACGAGCGGATGTGGTGCCGTGGGCATCCTCCACAACGCATCGCTGTACCACGGCAACGAAACGGCGACCGCCAATGTGTTCAAGTTCACCGACATCAACGACATGAGCGGTGGCTCGGTCCGTACGTTTGTGACGCTCTCGAGCTGTGATGGAACGGAAGTGTTCAACGCATCGACCCCGGGCGTGTTTGTGGTCAAGGGCCAAGCTGCCGTGATTTACGTCGAGCGCCGCCGTGTCGACGGAGGAAACGCCTCGGCTTGTGAGGGCGGGAGCACTGTGTTGTTCGGGATCGAGTCGCTGGAGCGCTACTGCGGCCTCGGCTACAGCGTGCCCGAATGCAAGACCACAACAGCCATCTCGCCGGCTGCACCGACGTACAAGCGCAGCCTGGCGCTCGCGCTCTTTACAGCGTGTGCGACGCTAGCCGCCAGCATCATCGCATAGATACAGTAGGTTAATAAGTAGATCCAGAATGCCACCGCTCTTTTTTTGAATTAAAATTCATCCGAGGAATGTTCACCTACTCAATCGCTAAGGCCTCGGTCATGTTAGGGGTGTTGTCGTTCACGACGACATGGTGCTGTGGCTGTGGTGGCGCTGTAGCAGGTCCGACGGTATGAACACTTTTAATTGCGGGCGATGGGGTCGGCGCGAAGGAGAGCAGGAAGTAGTTGCGATCGGCAGTAGCTCGCCGTGGAGACTGTTTTTTCTCCCTAGTCTTCATTGGTGGGACCACAGAGAGACTGCCGATCGAGTGATCCGACAAGGCGTCGGCATGGCCGGCGACATCAGCCGCGTTTCCGCTGGCGATTATGGAGGCGGCGATGATGAGATTGCCCAGCCAGTTCTTCATGCTTCTGTGTACTACGTAGTACTACGAGTACTAGTGCTGATAGTGAAGCAACAGGAGAGAACACAAACACGTTTGATCGAGGTCGCCTCTTCTCATTTTATGGGAGAGACATGCTCGTGATTGAGTGAAACCATCAACAACACTGCAGCGTGTCTATTTGGGAAGTACGACTTCAAGTGTGGACGCCTACGCAGCAACCACTGTCGGCGAGCCTGCCAATTGGCGGCCCGCAGGCCAATACGTGCTCGCAAGCTGAATCGAAGACTTAGTCGCTTCGGCGAAGGTTACGCCCGTCTGGCCAGTACGTGCTCTCAGGCTGGATCGGAGCGCGGGCCTCGTCTTCGAGCTGGCGGCGTTCTGGCCAGTACGTGCTCTCAGGCTGGATCGGAGCGCGGGTAGCCGTTGACGGAGCGTTCTCCTCGATGGCCGAAGCAACGCCAACGGTGGCGATAGCGGCGATGATGAGCTGGAGCTTCATACTGTGCTGGGCGAGCCTTGGGTGAACTGGTTAGTGTGCTTGATGCAGATCAAAATTGTGAATGAGGAAACGAAGGCAGCAAACGCGTTAAAGCTGTTCCTGCCAAGGAGCCGGTCAGCCAGCGTAGACGAAAGTTGCCACAGCATCTTCGTTGGCTCCTGGGCTTCACTGCACGACCGGGCCACATGGGCCACGCACAAGCGAGACTCTCCACCTCCCGTACCGGTCCCGGTACATCATCGGCTGATTGATTTCATGGTATAATATATTAGGCACCACGCACGACCCGCCACTGGCGGGCGAGCGATTGTTGATCGTCGGGAATCGGTTATATGCAAACAAAGATTGTGCCCCTCAGACTGAGTCAGTGTGACTCGGACTCTGAGCCTCAGACGGTCCACCAAGTGTGTGTTACCTGATACTTCAACAACTGCACGAACCGTCTGGTACGAGGGTTCCTCACATCTCAGTTGAAGTACCTTCACTTTCCCAGTCGGACCGTCCTACTGTAGGACTCCTACAGCAGTGCTGTCAGCACCGTGGTTCCGCAAGCTGCCGGCGTGTCTGTGGAGCATTCTAGTCTACATCACGCTGTAGAGACGCTGGCCCGAGCTTCTGAGCCTCCGCATTTGGATTTGAGATTTGGAACCTCACATGGAGGCTCCAGAATCGACGATTCAACAGCGTAGATTTCAGGCATCCGCGCGCGGTGTGAGCTCTCACTGGCGACTCAGCGGCGAGTCTTTGCAGTTGAAAGGAGAGGTGGAGTTGCCAGGAACACATCCCTATTATAATTTCTCTTCCTTTTGGATCCCACTCCGACACACGTCGGCTGTACAGGAGATACTACAGTACCTACCGCATTTATGAAGAATTATAATTCTTCTTCTTTTTTTGCAGTTCAAGTCAAATGCATTCAAGTCCATTTTTCAAGTCGCCACTCCGCCCTGAAAAGATGCTTATCATTGTACAGTAGCATGAAGCAAAATTTGCTAATTTGGCATTTTTAAATGCCATGCCGTAGCAGTCCACAGTACTGTAGTTCGACGTACCTTCGAAGCAGCATATTTCGAGCAGCCCCAGTTCGCCATCGACTCCACCCGTCGATTCAACGTGCCAGTGGCAGTTGCCACAATCGCGTGCTTGACACGACGCTATCACACTAAGGGAGATAAGGTTACCTGAACTTCTGGGTCGCGGATGCTCTACAGTACGTAGCTCAATCGTCGGCGCACGCCAGATTCTGGCGGCCAGAGGTAGCACTGACCTCCGCCAATGCCAGGAACGCAATAGCAGGCTGCTCCTCCCAAGACTTCGTTGTCCCTCTAAGACCTCTTCGCCAACTGGATTCTTGGGTCCCAAGCCTTGCCAAGGCTGCCTTTGGAGTCCCAGGTTGCGACCCAAGAATCCAGTTGGCGAAGAGGTCTTAGAGGGACAACTCCAGTGTAGTCCACTGGAGGGTACAGTGCTGTATGTCTGACGATTGACAGACCGGCTCCGGATCACTCACCGACATAATCATCCACGAGCTCAGTGGGCTGCCCACAGTAATATAGCCGACCACGTCGCCAACGTGGCGATGGCCCATGGATTGCCACGAGAGTTCCGGTACTGTATCCACATCCTGCATTCGCACTCTCGAGCGGAGCACAGTCTTCATCCAGGACCGACTTGACCGAGGCAATGACAGTTTACGTCTGAAATTGCAGTGATTACATTTTCGACTTCAACCTCGAACATGACATAATATTATGTACCGGTACCGGTAACCATCGTTGGTGAGCTAGCCAGCTGGCGGCCCGAACACCAATACGTGCTCTCAGGCAGCCTGGGTAGCCGTTGACGGCATTTGCGAATGAGAACTCGACGGGAGCAAGTGTGTGAAGGCTGTGCCTTCCTTGGCCAGTGATCAGCGAAGCCGAAGGGAACCTACTACACTTGCACGGCTATCCGGGATCGCCGGGGTGACACTCTCCACCGCCATAAATCTCCCCTCAGGCCCCCTCTGGCCTTGACTCTCTGGGCCACGGTGGGCCGCCACCATCATCCATCGTGGCAGATTGATTTCATGGCTATAATCCATCGTGTGCAGTACCGTAGAACCATCCACGACGTGACCATGCGCACACGTGAGGGTGGCTCCCCACTCAACTTGAGTCAAGATTGTTAATCTCCGCAATCCCGCTCACGATTGCGGAGATTAACAATCGTGGCTCTGATGAATGATACTATACTGTAGCCAGTGCCTGTGCAGATCCCCTGCCACGCTGTGGCGCTGTGGCTTGGTAGCCATGGGAATCTGGATCGAATCAAAGACACACACACACACACAACACTATCACGACTCGCAGACGGTCCACCAAGTGTGTGTGTGTGTTGGCTACAACTTCAAATACGTATGGTAGTCGACGTCCACCTGTACAAAACCGTATGGCTTGTAGGCTCCTCACATCTCAGTTGAAGTGGTTGGCGTTCCATTCCAGTGGCAGTTACTCAGTAACTTACTGACAACAACTTACTGTACCGTCATTCCTTGAATATTTCTGATACATCCACACGATGTCAGCGTCATAATTCTAGCCGGATCCAACGCCAGACGACGCCGAAGCCTGGGGGCCTACGGACCCGACATTCGGGAGGCATAAATTGAGCCTCAACAGCGCACATTTCAGGCAGAGTCCATCCTTCCCCTTCACGCACGGTGATAATTTCACTGTAGAGGTGACAGGAGAGGTGGAAGTGCTTGAAAATCACTACTTTCTTTTCTTTTCAAGGTGAAGTATATTGAGTTGCGATATACGAACTCTAGTAACTGCTGGATATACACACGTGGACAATGACCTGCTACCAGGTCGAGACCAGACGCTCGCTCGCTCCGACTTGCCAATGCTGAAAGCCGCCAAGGAGTAGACGCTGGAGTTGGTTGTGCTCAAGACGCGTCGTCGGGTGACGCATCTGGATGCTGGTGCGGGAGTCCATAGCCACATTAGCCATGGAATCCGCCATCTTGTTGTAGGCGCGAAGGTGATGGTGCCACTTGACCACTCCCAACTTGTCCGCTGATCGTTGAAAATCACCACAACTTCTCTTCCTTTTGGATCATTTTTTTTCTGGAGCTCAAGTCAAGTGTATTCCCATGCTGCCACTTGCTTTGGAGAGAAGGTGCCGATCATCGGACCGGTAGCGTGAAGTACTGTTCTGGTATTGGAACTGCTAATCGTCGATGCCTGCCTGACGTGGCTCCTAGTCGGCTGACCAACGGAGGGCTGTATCACATGTGATCTCGAGCCATGATCACAGTTGTCCAAGACGCTCGAGCACTTGAGAGTCAAAGGGTAGTGAATGTATTCAAAGAATATGAGGTGCATCTAGAACTCAGAACGACCATAGCCAACTACACAGCCACCATCGTTGGCGAGCCAGCGAGCTGACGGCCAGCAGGCCAGTAGGTGCTCTCAGGCTGGATCGGAGGCTTGGTCTCGGCAGCGAGGTTACGGCCAGCAGGCCAGTAGGTGCTCTCAGGCTGCATCGGAGCGTGGCTTGGGGACGGTGCGTTCTCTGCGATCGCGGTGATAACGGCAAGCGCAGCAATTGTGGCGATGATGATCTGAAGCTTCATCTTGTGCTGAGGCGAGTGTGGAGTAGCTTGGCTTCGAAGGTGTGGTTGTTGCGAAGCAAATGTGGGAATGAGAAAGCGAATGGAGCACAACTACGGGGTCCGGCGAGCCCAGGTTCAGTGCTCCTGAGGTGTACAGCTCTAAGCGAGGGAGGTGATTTGGCTCGGCTTGCATAACATGGTTCGGACTGCGTGGGTCAGTAGTGACCCACACACCGAGGAGACACTCCTCGCAGCAAAAATCCACTGCAAACCATCACTCGGCTCCCTCATTGAGTAGGACACAACACAACCATACAAAAAACAAGTTAAACCATATCAGAGCACTCGCCACGTGATATGAAGCAATCACACCATTGTCGATGGGTGTATCCGGGCAAAACGCTTCGCAGTGACCCTTAAAGATCCACTACACTTGGCTATTGTATGGTGGGGTGGTTCTTACCCTGCGATAATTTCGAACCCAAACTATTTGGTTGATATGCGACTTGCCCTCGTTGTGCCATTTGTCCACTGAATGCACCGTGAGTGAAAGCGCGGTAGTGTGAGTGATGGCTGGAAAGTGCAGTTAGCCACGAGCTATTGGCGTTTGAACCCATGAATGAGTGCGTCACACGGCACTGGCAGCAAGGGCAGCCGTCTCATTTCGACGTGGGTGGGCGTGGCATCTCGGAGCAAAAACTGTTGCCAACACTGTTGCCAAACAGTTCCTAACGAACTGGGGCCAAAGCTAATTTGAGTTCCAGCCGCCATACCACGCACCCATGAAAACCCACACACTGTCAAATAGTCCACCAAGATAGTGGCTCGTGGTGGCCGAGGTCCAAATCAGACGGAAGGGAGTTGGTGGGTCGACAGTGCGGTCACAGTTGAGTTCAACTCGTGGGGTCAGATCTCCCGGGAGATCTGCCCTCTGAGCCAGAGGGCCCAACTTTCACCACAACCACTGAGTGACGCTGAACCAGTGGCTGTATGTAGTACTGTCCTAGATCTTCGCGAATGTTTTAGTATATTCCAGCCGATCCGCACACAAGTGCCCCTCGGAGACTCCAGAAGCACCAACTGGAAATCAGGATGGACATTTCACTGTCAAACGCTTAGCAACCACCCGGTCGATACAGTAACCCATTCCCATGACCGCGTGCTCGAAGAAAGGTTGCCTTCAAATCACTGTGTAACGACGACCTCGCTTGTAGACTGTCTGCCGACTCTACCAGCTTCAACATCTTCTGGGTCGGGAATGCTCTGATACGAGCGTCGACGTAAGCCAGTGGCAGCCTTGAACACCGCCATCACCAGGAACGCAAGCAGAGCTCCACTCAACGCTCCTCCCAAGAATCCAGTCGACGACGAGGTCTCCGGAACAGCACTCACCGCGAGGTTCTGTGGCTGTGCGGCAGGCGGGTTGTTGTGCAGCAGCTGCTGCAGAAGCTTCTCCAGCTCTGTGCGTGGTGGCAAGTCGATTGTCTTGGCGTGGTTTGCCACGTTCTTCAGGGCCGGGGTCACGTCGACGTACCAGTTTCCGAACGTGATTGGGATCAAGTGTCGGCTGGCCAGGCTGGTAAAGTCGAGCTGCTTGAGATCGATCATGCGCAGCACCATGTTCTGCGTGGATTGGATGAAGAGCTTTCCGCGCGCGTGGTCACGAACAACGTTCCACTGGGTCGCTTCATCGTATGGAGGCCGCGTGACTGCGTTAAGGATATGGAGAGCATCCGAGACACCACGCTGGTCTTCCTCAGCATCAGTGTAGGACGTCACACCTCCCATGGCGTTTGAGTAGCCGAACGGAACGTGGTGGTTGAGGACCGACACACGCAAGAACCGCTCCGTGGGGTCGTATCCTCCTGGAATCTTTGTGAAGCCATTGGCCAGGAGAGCCGCAAGCTGCTCGTCGAGCGGTGGATCGTTCGTGAGCACGTGGTTGATATTGTCGTACACGTTGGTCTCTCCCTGAATAAACTCAATCACGAGGCTCTTGCCCAGCGCGTCGTGCACGCTCACGTGGAGCGGCACGCGGCCCAAGCTCGTGCTGTGGAGAATCGGCACCTGAATGCGCTCATCAAACTCGGCGATCTGGAAGGTCGTGAGTCCCTCACGGACTTCATCAACCGTCGCGTAGTTGCCCAGCAAGTACGAACACACAGACGTGATGATAGGCTTGGTAGGGTCCTTGACGTTCACAGGATCGTTCTGCGGCGTCGGGTACTGCGTCTTGACCAGGTAAAGCCACGCCGCCGAGAGTCCGCGTTCGTTCAGTCCATCGGACGCGACGTTCATGCCGAACATGTTGAACGCCACGAAGCCATACTTGTTCTGCCACTGGTAGTCCGAGCACTCGACGCAGCCCAGCACGGGCAGCTCCTGGAAGCTCGTGCCGCGCGGAATCACCTCCACGACGGTCTTAAGATCCGGACGGAAGTCCATGGTGCGGCCGCTGATCACATTGCTGGGAGACGAGGAGTTCAAGAGGAAGTCGCTGCACGCAGAGCTGAAGCTCAGTGCGAAGGTTGCTGCAGCCACGGGCAGCACGCGCACGAGCGCGAGGAGCTGCATGGTGGAGAGCGAGGCAGAAGCGAAGCGTCGAGTTCAAGTGAGGAATCCCACGAGGCGTCGGATCAGCTCATTAGCAAAACAAGGTGGGACACCTGTGGGTTAGCATTCCACGGAATGTTTGTCTGCCACATTAGCCAGATATGACGCAGGCTAGCCTAGCCTAATTAATTGCTGGAGCTGGAGATCCGGTCAACAAGATTCCTGTGTGATGCATGAGATACCAAGCACGGCTTGTTGCGTTTTTCATGGGGGGATATATTTGCCTTTGGAGAAAAGGAATACGTTAGCAGACACACATAACCTACTTAGCTGGAGAGTTCGCCGAGCGACTCGTCGTCGTCGTCGCCTGCGGCCGACTCAGCGGTCTGGGGTTCGTCTTCTGCTGTGTCGGCCGCATCGTCGTCCTCCTCGTCATCGTTTCCAGCAAGGCCCTCATCGTCCTCCTCACCTGGTCGAGAGTCCGTGTTCTCGTCCGTGTCTTCATCCGACAACAGGTTGATCTCCCCGTCATCGTCATCGTCCTCCTCGTCCCCCTCGACGTGCTGGACCTGCCCAGGCTCGTCCTCTTCATCCTCTTCGTCCGCTTCATCATCGTAGTCTTCTTCGTCGCCGTCCACTTCCAATGGGGCATCCTCTGTGCCGCTCTTATAGATCTGGTTCATGCGCACCGTCTCCTTGAGCAGTCCGAGCATCGTGTCCTTCGCACACGCGTCCACCAGAATGGCATCCCGAGCCGTCTCGTGGCCGTTGAACAGATCCGCGCCGTACTTCTCCAGCGCCGTGAGCACCAGGCTGCTACGCGACGAGCTGCCCAGCTCGTTGATCAGATACCGGGCCTCCGCCTTGTTCTGGTCCATTTTCCGTCGCTGTTCCTCCGTGTACACCTCATCCAGCTCGTCGTCTTCGTCCTCATCAAAGTCCTGGGTTCCGTTTGGGTTCACATCAGTGTCTTCGTCTTCTTCCTCGTCCTCTTCCGCGTCGTCGTCGTCTTCATCCTCCAGGTTGATCACGTCGGCATCCGCATCCGCCCCATTGCGGTTACCGTTGCGTGGCTCTTCATCTTCATCAGTACTCGCGTCTGGAGGCGCGAGATCCATGTCATCAAGCCCGTCATCCCCAGCATCCCCTTCCGTGGCAGACGCATTCTCATCGTCCAGTCCTTCCTCGTCAATCGCGACATCGTCGACGTCGTCCTCACCATTCACTTCCTCGGCGTTTGGCTCCACACGAGCCTTCTTCAGCACGGGCGACACCATCACATCGTCCAGCGTCGTGGCTTCCAGCTCCAACTCATCCTCGGCGCTTGCTGCGCCATCCGCTGCCTCAGTGAGCAACTCCAACGCGCGCTTCTTCAGTCCGTTGCTGGTGTTTGGCTCGTCAGCGGCCACTTCACGAGCATCCACCGCCGCCGCCAGCGCGTCTGCGGCCATCGCGACTGCGTCCATAGGATCCGCCATATTATTTTCTTCTTTTCGCTGCGCTAGTGATGCAGGGAGAGCCGTGCTGGTGCAGGATTCGCCACTCGAAGCTGCGTGTCTTCTTCGCGCTTTTCCTCCCGCGCTTCGGTTTGCCACGGCTCGCGTTTTGGACATGGCGGGCTACTAATGCGGTGCGAACTTAAGCAAACCAGATGGCACTCGAACAGGGGATCTAGCCATTAGTGACATTAGATGCTGGCCAAGGATGAGAATGGAGATGTGGATGTGGGTTTGACCAGGGTCTGTCCATTGAGAGGTAGTTACTGCTGCACTAGGGGTGCCTACGCTACTACATAAATCTATTGCTATCAAGGGTGTTGCATGCGGCTGTTAGAGCTGCATGTGCATCATGCTCACCTCCTCGGACTGCCAGAGGAGCTGGTGAAGGAGGTCGCTCTCGAACTCGCCCATGACTTCTTCGTGCGTCATCGCCGCACATTCCGACTGGGTCGACGGCGACTGCACCGATGGAACAGGTGAGCAAGGCACAGACTGTGGCGAGCACGGGACGACCATCGGCGCGGTCTCGTCCGCGCTACAGTGGTCGCAGTTGGCGACCAGCGACTCGAGCACTGCGTTGCGCGCACGCAGCGCCACGACTTCAGCTTCGAGATCGCGGATCTTCTGTTGCGAGCGCTCGCGGAGACGCGCCGCGGCGATGCGGTTTTTGATCTTTTTGACCTCCTTCGGGTCGTACTGGTTCGCGACGTCCTCAGGAATGTCAATGGCTTCACGCTTGCGGCGGCGGCGAGGCGGCGACGAGGACTTGGAGCTTGGGTATGGCGCATGGCGTATTGGCTTCACATCATCGTAGCAATCAAAATCGCCAGTTGGCAGCTCGACCATCAACTGGCTGAAGCTAGTGATCGGCTCGTCGAACTCAGTCACTGTGAGGTGGCTGGCATCGAAGGAGACTGGCGAGCATGGGATTGTGGCGGAGTTCATTGTGGAGTAGAAAGGGTGGTGGTGGTGGGAGTGGTGAGGGGAGTGGACAGCGGGGTGGTGGCTGCTAGTGGACACTTGTTGGCATGTGAGGATGTTGGGGAATGAGCTCCATGTTGCGATCTGAACGCATGGCTTCACGCGCTGTTCGTCCACCGTTTGGTGGGGTGTCACGGGAGTTGACACGAAAGACCTTCACTTTTCAAAAAGTGACCATCACTCGGACTCGATTCTGGAGAAAATTCCCAGTTTGGAGGGACGGATGTTGGTCCTGAAGTGGCCACAAACGAGCCTTGATACGGTCAAACTGGCGGATGCCGCAGAAACTACGGGTGGACGATGGGCACATCTATCACGGACGGATGGCAGAGTCTTACAGTATCCTTCTCATGAAGTCACTGCCGTCCAGGTCACCAGGAGTAATCGGTAGTCGCCACGCCACTATGATGCCAATCATTATCGTACTTAGTCGGATAGTCTGGAATGTGGCACGAAGGTACATCTCCGCTGTTGGCGCAACATTACCGGCTCAGGTTGTTC
>JAADXI010000836.1:0-14202 GCA_023337615.1 Pythium brachiatum | reverse complement strand
GACAAGCAGCTTCCAGAGGACGCGGAGCCAGTGATCCATGCGCTCGTCCGTCTCGATCGAGTGCCCGGCGACGAGAAGGATCCCGGCGGTCCAGTCGCGATCAGTAGCTGGTGTCTCCGTGCCGAAGATGATGTGTCGATCATCCTCACCAGTGGGGGTGGTCGTCCAGTGTGCGAGGAGCTGGCCCCAGAGGCATTGTGCTGCTGCACAGCGCCACATGATATGTCCGGTGCTGGCGTCATACGGTTTGTCGCAGGCGTGGCGGGGACAAGATGTCACGGTGGCCGGGTGCCATAGGATGAGTTGATGAAGCCGTAAGCGATGCCGGAGTTGGCTGTTGTACGGGGAATACCCTGGTGCCAGGAGCATGGAGGACCATTTCGTCTTGGCCAGGGCCTTGAGGATAGTCGAGTCGTCCTCTTGCCACTTTTCCGCCCGCGTGGTCCGCTCGCACTCGCCTCGGCGCCAGAGGACCGCTCTCAGTGCCCTTTTGATATGGCGCCGATCCGTGGTCCACGGGGTTAACGGGGTTATTCATGTCGACTTGGATCAGCTTCGTTAGCCGCGGAAGACACGCGAAGACAGGCTTAATGATCTTGTCATCCACTTGGCACGCTGGGCTGCGTTGGAGATCGCGCTGGGAGGCCACTGCCGCCGCTGCCTGTGGCAGCCGTAGGCCCTTCTTGAATCGAATCTGACGTGGGAATCACAGTTTGTGATGCGCAAGTCTTCCCAGTGTACAGTTTACCAAGATGTTCGCTCTCTACATCCCGCTCAGCCTGAGCGTCAGACAGTCTGACCGATAGATGCGCACGTGGCCAACGAAACTGAACAGTGCTATCTCCGGTGCAGATTGCCACCACATACAACCCACCGAATCGAACTGACTGGGCTGGCAATTTTTTACAATTAAAATTGTAAGCTTACCACAGTAATAGTGCTGTGTGACAGTACCTCGTGCAGGGCCTCTCGGGTCAACGGCGCCGGGGCTCATTCGCTGAAACTCTAACATAGAAAACGAGTTGATCGGCTTCTCAATTTGTCAATTTGAATCGAATTCGACGATTGACAGTGAAGGGCCGAATCTGGTTCAAGGGAAGTTAGTCGCCAACTTCGTCGGGAGTCCCGACTCGGGACTGATGTCGACGCGTGTGCGGCACGAAGACGTAAGCGCACAGGCTCCGTCCGTCTTTCGAGTGTGCGCGTGCAGAGCCTCTGTGGCGCAGACGCTGGCTTCTAGATCCCACCCGCCAGCCGCCAGCTCCCGTCAAGATCCCTGTGTCCAATTGGACACATTGCACGCCAACTTGGCCAGGCAACTGTAGAATACTGTATGGACAATTGCCTGGCAACGTAGCGTGACTGTACAGTATTCTACAGGCAAAGCCGCTTTCTTGGCTTCTGTGTGTGGATTTAGTCCTCGACGCATCTACTGTCTTCCACATATCAGTAGGAGCGTATTCTTAAATCGAATTTACAGGTTATGCAGTTTTGAATGTCAACAGACCTGTTCTAAGCTTATCACAATATCATTTCTGCAAGGGATTCATGGTATAGAGATCCTGTGTTGTGGTGGAGAACTGCAGCCAACGCTGTTCTCTCGTTGGAATGTGGAAATTGAGATTCTCAATGGATCTCTCAATGAGCGGCCAGCTGATCCACATCCACGCCTGGCATTGTTCGGACACGCGAATCTTGCGCGGGCACTGGTGGGTGCGATCATCGGAGTCCGTCTACACACATGTGGCCACGTGAGTGGGAGTATTGCATTGTACACGGTCTCTTCGATGATCAACATACATACTTGGCTGTAGTGTAGTGCGATCGTTTGTGTGCCTCTGGGATGGCGGAGTGCCACGGACAGTCCGTCGCACACTGACATTCCGAGAGGAGTCCCCCCCCCCAACCGTTCGATGCTGATCCGTGATGGTCTCCGTGTGGACTGGCATTTGGTGCCCGCACTTTCCAAACGTCCCGGAGACCATGAGCTCGTACGGGTTCCACTCCACCAAGAAACCCATCGTGCTCTACGATGCTGCGGTCATGGAGAACACGCGCAACGGTCGTCGCGACACCTACAGCGGGTCCGACATGTGAGTCTCTCATTCTCCTCCCCCTCTCCCTCTCCACCGACGAGAACCGGTTGACTGATGAATGCACAGCGAATACCTGGATTCGATTGACCTGCTGCACATGCACAGTAACTGCGCGCCGTTTAACACGTCCATAATAACGCCTGCCGGCCACGAGCTCTTCCAGTCGCCGCTGCCTTCGCTCACCGCCACTACGGACACGGCTGGAGCTACCCAGAAGGCCAAGTACCGCGTGCTGGGCACACTCAGCCTCACGGGTCTCATCTACTTCGCCGTACGTTGCTATCAATCACTCCTCACCTGCGATCTTCTGTTGCTCATACTGGTTTTGTTGGCATTGTTGCAGTCGTGCGGTGGTCCTGTGGGATCCGAGACGTTCATCTCAGCGGGTGGCCCACTCATTGGACTGCTCAGCATCCTCGCTTACGTGCTGTTATGCCAAACGCCACTATCACTCATGATCACGGAACTCAGTTGCGCGTTCCCGGAGAACGGCGGCTACTCCGTGTGGGCCATGACGGCGTTCGGTCCGTACTGGGGCTTCCAAGTCGGCTACTGGTCGTGGGTCGCGAGCGTCACCAACAATGCCATCTACCCGAGCTTAATCTACTCCACTATCACCGACGGCTACGACCTTGCTGCCACATCCAGTGTCGCCGAGTTCTTCATCAAGGTGGCGATCGCTCTCCTGCTCGCGATCCCGTCCTTTATCGGCGTCCACTTCGTTGGCAAGGGAGCGCTCGTGTTACTGGTGTTGATCACATTGGCGACCCTCATGTTCACTGTGTGGGGCTTTGCGGATGGCGACAACGTGTGGTTCCGACTCGTTGAGGTCCGTGCCCCCGACCAGACTACGAGCGAGAGTGAAGTCGGCGGCATCGACTGGACGCTACTGGTCCATGCGCTCTTCTGGAGCTTCGACGGTCTCTATGACATCTCGGTCATCGGCGGCGAAGTGATCAACCCTGCACGCACGTACCCTCGCGTGATCTTCCTCGCGGTGGTGCTGGCGGTGCTGACGTACGCACTGCCACTGGTCTCCGCCGTGACTGCCGACAAGATGCCGTGGATCGAATTCGTAGAGGACTCGCTACCTGATATCGCTGAGGCCATTGGCGGCTCGGCTCTTCGCCAGATCACCATCACGGCGTCCGTGCTCAGCTCCGTCGCCATGTTCACCTGCACGCTCTTCTTCCAGAGCTTCCTCGTGCAGGGCATGGCCCAGTCGCGACTGCTGCCGGCTGTGCTGCGTAAACGCCACGCACGCTTCAAGACCCCACAGTACGCCCTGCTCCTGAGTCTGTTGGCGACGCTCGTGCTGCTGGGCTTCGACTTTGAAGACATCCTGTCCATGACCAACGCCTTCAGCGGAGCCGTCCAGGTACTGATGGTGTTGTCCATGCTCAAGCTGCGCAGATCGTTTCCGTATCTGCCGCGTCCGGTGATGATGCCTGGCAATCTGGCTGTGGTCTCGGTATGTATTGTGCCGGCACTCGTGGTGTTCTGCTTCGCCATCATCACGACGTCGATCGAGTGGGACTTGGCGCTGGTGGTCGCTGCGTTCACAATCCTGGGGCTTCTTTACCCGTTTGTTCAGCAGCGAATGGCCGGCCGCGTAGGCTGCTGCTGAGTCCATGAATTAACTCGAATTGTTGAAAGGATAAATGGCTCTCGTTGCTCAGACATTTCGTATCCTAACTATCGTCATCGTCCTGCTAGCTCTATCGTCGTGGATTTGGGACCCGTTGGCTTTGGAGTGAGCGTGGTTTTGCTGAGCAGTTAGTTGAAATCTACAACTACCGGTACTAGTATTATACACTACCATGGACAGTAAGTACTGGTACCACTGCAAGGACGGTAGTACCATCCAGCGCGTGGTGCGAGTTCACAGAACCGTTCTGCAGTGGTGCCCAATTTATTGGGCGTGTGCCGGAGCGTTCTTCGACATTTCTGCTCTGATGAATCACTGTGAAGTGGCTTCAAAACCGTGCTTTCGTGGCACATTTGCTCCGCATCTTGATGGTGGTCTGCGAGTAGCTCGCATGTGCAGCGCTGTTCTGCAGTTTACTCGCGGGACGATGAGTCTAAAATGCGATCCCTTCTCGGTCTAAACTGAAGAGCAACATTCGAAGGGCATGCGGGTGCGCGCTGCTTCTCGCACGTCGTCGTGAGCGAGTGCCAGTGGCACTGCCACCGATCTGATTTTCAGGAAGTCACTCGCAGAAACTTCAGTCACTGGATGGCAATTACCAAATGCCGGTATGTTTATTGGGTCAGGCCAAGCATTAGCAGCTCAGAATGTGCAGTATTTAATGTCGTTTTCACAAAGACTACCTAGTTTTGGTATTGAAGTGTCTGTTGGGTGAACCAGCTGTCTTTGGCGCACACAGCCGACTTTTTAGGCCCATTGTTGACAGCATTGGCGGCCGCGTTCGCGATGACCCCAGCCCATGGTCGTCCAAACCATGTGGCGCGGCGATCTATTTATCTTCCGGTTTCTGGAATCCAGAGTCTGGATGGCGTCCAGATCGCGTCCCGTCCAGAGATCCACGGTCCTCCGATGGACTGAGCACGTGCACGCAGCCAACTCGCGCTCATTCTTCAATTCACCAGCCAGCCCACAAATCGCACACACCAACACCAGCAAAACGCCAACACAATGCAACTCCCATTCGTTGGTTTGTTGGCGATCGCGGCTGCCACGACGGCGAGCGTGGCTGCGCAGTCGCAACAGAAGACCATGTCGATCTGCAACGCGTGGCAGGGCAGCGAGTACGAGGCCGCCAAGCAAAGCTACCCAGACCTCAAGGACGCAATTGAAGTCGTCCAGGAACAAGGCTCTGTGCCTTGGTACACCGACAACATGGACGCGAACGCACGCGACCAAATCGTCTCGACGCTTTCGACGAAGTGCGCGGCCGATACCAAGATCCCGCTGGTCGTGTACGGCATTCCGAACAAGGATTGCGAGGCCGGGTACTCGAACGCCGGCTCCAACAAGAACTTTGACGACTACAAGGCGTTCATCAGCAAGCTCTCGGACACATTCCCGACGCAGAATATGATCTACATCATCGAGCCTGATGGAGTTGGCCTCACTGCGAACGGAGGCTGCGGCCTCGAGAAGGAGTACCCAAAGTACCTCAAGTACGTGCTGGAAGCACTGTCTGCGAACACCAACGCCGAGTTGTACCTGGACATCGGCTTCTGGACGCTGATGCCTGGTGGGAAGCCAGATGCGCTTGCCAAGGTCGTGAACGATATCTGGCCAGCGAATGGAGGCGTCAAAGGCATCGCCCTCAACACAGCAAACTACCAGAAGACCGACGACATGATCCAACTCTGCGATTCGTTTGCCAAGCTCACGGGCAAGAACGACATGAAGTGCATCATCGACACATCGCGCAACAACAAGGGTCCATCGACGAATGGAGAGTGGTGCAACGTCAAGAACACGGGCATTGGTGCTCCTCCAACGATGGATACCGGCAACCCTCGTGCAGCTTACTACTTGTGGGTCAAGCCTCCGGGAGAGAGCGACGGCACCTGTGACGCGCAGACGACGGGAGATGCGATGGTGGGTCCCCCAGCTGGCAAGTTCTTCAAACAGAGTTTCGAGATGCTTTGGAAGAACGGCATCTTCGCTGAGAAGGGCATCACAATGCCAAGCCGATCGCCGTCCACGAAACCAACTCCCACTCCAGAGATTCCAGAGGGGCCTGGAACTGTGGCACCTCCCGACGATGAGCCGCCAGCCCCAGATGCGGATGCACCAAGCGCGGACCAGTCGACGTCCTCGCCGTCTATGGCGCCATCCACGCCCGCGCCGACGCCGACCACGCAGAAGAAGAAGTGTACCATCAAGCGCCGTGTGCGCCGCAACTAGACCGTTGCAGTATTTTTGATTACGTATGAGCCGCCGAAGACTGCTACTACTGCCGTCCCAGCAGCTCTTCGGTAGATACAGAGCATCGAGTTTGCATTGCTCGTCCAGTCGATTGATGTCTTGCAGTCGCGTTTAGATCGTGAGAAAGTACAACATCCAACTTCAACGTCTCAAAACTGAGTTGTATTTTCTGTAATTTACAGCTGCGGCCTAAAATGGTGTGGTACACAGCGTGGCCGATAATTTTCTTCCCTTTCTCCCATCATTCCGAAGCAAACGACAATAGCGCGCAGATTCTCAACCCTCTTTCGCATCCGCCGCATTCCTCGCAATTCTGTCAGCGACGTGGCTCTCCATCTTCCTACCAGGTGTGAATATGCTGTAGTGTATCGGTGGTTGAAAGGCGTCGGCGTCTTACTGTGTTGGCGATCGATCCCAGTCTATCTTGTTTTGTTTAGTCTCGCCAACAAAATGGCGTGGCGCTGCAGTGCGCTGACCAACGACGGTCTCGTGGACAACCTGGCGCGCGCGGGCATTGTCCAGTCGCGGCGCGTGATCGACGCTATGAAAGCCACGGACCGCGCGCAGTACATGGCCACCGACCCGTCGCAGCGCCTCCACGTGGACCCGCACGTTGCCTACATGGACGCGCCGCAACACATCGGCCACCGCCAGACTATCTCCGCCCCGCACATGGTAAGGATTATCTTAGATCCTGTATAGACTGCATGGACAACCGTAACGTGTGCTGACTGGTACTTGTATTTCTGGTGTTGTATTGTATTATAACAGCATGCGTTCGCCCTGGAGCTGGCGGACGTGGCGCTGGGCCACGCTGGCTCCCAGCCACGCGTGCTGGACGTCGGTGCTGGGTCTGGATACCTCACAGCGTGTCTGGGTCGCATGGTCGAAGGTCTAGACGGCCGTGTGTTTGGCATCGAGCGGATCCCAGAGCTCGTGGAGTTTGCGAGGAAGAACATCGAGCTGGCAGACGGCGAGCTGCTGGCCAATAGCGTGGTCTCCGTACTGCGTACGTGGGGCTTTTGAGGTACCAGTGCTAGTGTGTGGGTTTTGACGCGTTGTGTGTGGGGTACGTAGAGGCCGATGGCTGGTCGGGGCTGCCGAACGAGGCGCCGTTTGACTTCATCCACGTCGGAGCGGCTGCCGTCGAGCCGCCACGCTCGCTCATGGACCAGGTATCAGATATGCCATGAATCAACCTGTGTGGGGCTGTTATTGCTGATGTACTGACTGGTATCATCGTCTCTGTAGCTCGCCAGTGGTGGGCGACTTGTGGTTCCTGTTGGAGAGGTCGGGGAAGCGCAGGTGCTGCTCGAGATCCAGCGCACGGGCCCGAACGAGTTCTCGCAGCGCAAGCTCATGGACGTCTCCTACGTGCCACTCGTCCGCGAGCAGCGCACCGAATTGTGATTCCAGATTTTTGGAGCGACAGTTTGTTGGATGGTAACGTTAATTTCGACTTTTGATCTCTTTTCTTCAGCAACTGCAGTGGATCAAGTCGACGATTAGCATACACAGCGCCTTGAGTGCAAGCCACTCCGTCGGATCTGGTGGGAGCTCGGGCAGCCCACTCGGCTGGTCGTGCTTGAAGGCCTTCAGGACAGTGCACACGCCGATCTCTCGGCTGTTCTTGTGGAGATCTCGAGTGAAGGTATCCAATATTGGTGGCTGCGTGGCTCGTAAGCGCGCCTGTGAAATATGAAGGAAAAGCTTCAGAATATGGAAGAGAAGCTGGACGAGAACTGGTTCTCGATAGGAGCTCCGCGTTTCGTCGACGTATTGGATGATGAAAAGCAGGATCGGCTGCAGGATCGAAGCCTCAACTCCCACAGCTCGCTTCACGATCCCAGCAGCGTTATCCGAGTTCCCCACTGCTCGACTCAGAGCTCGAAGCCCACCAGCCAGATCTGGTAAGTTGTGGGAGTTTATCAGCAACGACGTTGAGTAGACCACAGCGACATCGACCAGCGAAGCGAGCACAGCTTGGTGAGTAAGCAAGAGCTGGCCCTCGTTGTCGAAGCGCTCGATCCACACTGCTTGTACGAGATCTAGTCCGGCTTGGACGGCCTGGGTGTTGGCCTCAGCTACGAGGACAAGCTTCAAGGCGTCGATGATAGCAGCGCAGCAGCCGAAGCCGTCTTCTCCCAGCAGCTCCTGTCGTACTCGGCCAGCGGTGGGTCCTCCGTGCTCTGCTAGATTCAGCAAAAGCTTGAATGCCCACATCGAAACACCCACAATCTCGTCAGGTTTGGTCACGTAGCAGCGTAGGAATCTCACCACAGCAAGGGCTGAGATAGCGTAGGAGTCCGTTGTCAGCTCCTCGAGTTGGCGTGGCTCGACAAACTTGGCCTTCTCGTGTTTAGGTTGTGAGGGCAACGTCGTTAGTAGCGCCAGCGTCGCAAACAGGTTCTGCGCGGTCTCGATTGTGGCTGTGCGATCGTCTTCATCCACGCAGACGTCCTCTGTGACTGTGGTGAGCCACGCAAACACAATGCGGACGACACCATTGCTCAGCAGAGTCTTCTTCACGCCGTACTGGACGTAGGTGAGCAGCATCAGTGCGATATGGCGGCGCTGGGAAGGTAATCGGCAGATTTCGAGCGCTCGGAGCGGGAGAAGCTGCAGGTACTTCCGCTGACAGAGCGCGACTGCTCGTTGCGCGTTCCGGGGAAGTCGTAGGCACAAGTACACGGCCTCAAACACGTAGTGGCAGATCCCATACTCTAGTGGCGTCGCCTTGGCTTGATCAACTTCTAACCATCGCCCGAGACACTCTCCAAGGACAAGCAGCAAATCCGACTCGACGATCGCTTTCACAAACAGCGGAGCCGTGTCGACAGTAGCTGTGCCAGACGTGGAGTGGATCCGCTGTATCGCGATAAGCAGTTCGACTGCCTCGACCTGAAGCCTGTAGTCGCTGGGAAACGCAGTCAGCACGTGCCTCACGACGTCGACCGGCTCTGCCCTCAGCAGCAGCGTGTGTTTATCCAGTCGCTCGTTGTTCTCGCTGCTGGCGATTGCTAGCAGCGACGCTAACGCCCATTGCTGCACCTCCTTCGAGCCTGGGAACTCCACCAACGCCACGTCAAAGACCCCGAGCTGGTCGACTAGTAGCTGCTTCCGTCTGTCTAGCTCGCGCTGCGTCGTTTTTACCAGAGCCTGCAGAGCTTGGAGCTCTTGTTTCGCCGCTGTGTTCCGCTCCTGCACGTCACGCACCTCTCTCTCGAACAGCACTTGGGCGTTGGCCTGCTCGTCTTGCAATATCTGCCGGAGATGATCATACTCGTTCTCAAAGCCCGCGAGAACCTGGCTTTTCGACTGGAGCTGCTCGTACCATTGGCGTTCCACGGCGCTCACGACTTCGATCTTCGCTCGCTCTTCATCTACGTGTGTTGCCGAGTCGTTGAGAACCATCGCCCGGCGTCTGAACTGGAGCTGAGCCTTCGCGAGCTCCTCCTGGGCGTGTTCGCTCTGCTCCACGAGCTCCTCCTCCGTGCGTCGTAGCTGCGCGTACTGCGTTCTCAGTGGTGCGAGGACACACTTATCCACTACGTCGTAGGGCGCGACGTCAAACGCAATGCGCTGCTGCGTGTCCGGGACGTCTACCGGCACGTGGAGCTCGTCCACTAACCAGGACACCATGGCCGCGTGGCCGCATCGACACGCCACGTGCAGCGGCGTGGATCCGACTTTGTTGCGGTGGTTCGTGCCCAGGCGAAACTCATTCACGAGCATCTTGGCCATCGCCAGGAAACCAAACTGGGCACAGATATGCACGGGCGTGGCGTCAGCGTTCGGCGCGTAGCGAACGAGTGTCGAGTCAAAGTCAATGGACTTGAGATGCGTGTCCTGGAGGACTTTGCGTACAGGCTTGAGGTGGTTTTGCAGCAGCTCGCTCCAGAACGGCTTGAGCAGAGCCGAGATCTGCAGCGCGTTGAGTTTGCACTGAAATGGCTTGGCATTGTTGTTAGATTTGGAGGCGGCGCTGCTTGGTGGAAGTGGCGTCACGTGAGACTTGTCGAGTGGCTTTGTTGGTTTGTAGTTTGGAGAGGAACTTTGTGCGGAGGGAAGTTTGTTGGACGAAGGCGTTCGTTTGGCGCGGGAGGCTGAAGAGGGCGTCGCCCCACGCGACGAGCGGGAGGAGGTGGTACCGATAGTTGTATCGTGAATATTAGTGTCCTCATGGCGCGATTCCGACTCTGGAGATGCGAGGCCGAGTGAAGGGAGCGACGTTGGAGAGGCTGACGTGCGCGACATTGGCTCGTGTCCGCGGGGAGGCACGATTCAGTTCCAAAGCAGACAAGTGGTGGCAGCGATCAGTGAAGCGGCGCGGCGCTTCAGAGTCCAGCAGCATCTCGAATTAGAAGGCAGATGAGCGTGTCTTGTATTGAATCATGTTGAAGATCCACGGCGTGGCATTGCATCCTTTCCTTTCCAGAGGATTGGAAGTCAGTGTCAGTCGCCTTGGTGACTCACTGAGCTGACACCTTGGAAGTAGTGACACTGACCGGGGAACAAGGCTTCATTCGTTCGGTCTCACCACCAGTGGTCCGCCACAGCGGAGGTGAGACCACAGAGGAGTTGGTGCCACCAACTGGGTGGCCATCGGCGTTGTCCACAACGTGGTGCGACTCAACAAGTCAGTGCCCACTGCCACTCTGAAGATCGGCGCACCAACTTGAACTTGGTTGACTACGGTAGACTCAACCTTTCCCGTGATTGCAAACCGGACAGATATGTACTGCAGCCTGCAAAGCCCTGCAGTCTGCAGGGCTTTGATCCAAGGGGGACATTCGGAGGTGAGGCATCTCGCCAAGACACACTGCAAACCAGGGAAAGAGCGCTGACAAGAGCACTGCACTGCAAGCGCCTGTCGGGTGGGGTGGGGCGTCTCGACTGGTGGCGATCCATCCGCTCAATTCGCTCAGCGACCTCAGCAGCTTGTGGGATTGCTACTACCGGTACTATGTATTGTGACCACAGTACTAGTAGTGTACTACTTTACTACGATTCGTTCGGGTCTATGTCTCTGCTAGAGATTCTCCGTGAGCGGTCTGAAAAAGTTGGAACATCCACGTGAAGGAAGTGTTGGTGGTTCTCGCGGACTATCCACTACTGTGGACAGTGACGGAAGCCACCCGTTACTGTGCACTGCGTGAGCGACTGCCACGCCCAGGGACAAATTACTACGACTCCGCCCGATCGTCCCCATTCGATGCGGACGATAATGCTCTTGACTAACAGTAAAGTTTAGACCGTGGAGCATGTTGCGAGAATACAATGTATTCGCTGGTGTGAAGAGCCGCCAGCTGGTGCTCACGCCAGCCTGACCGATCTGGGTCAGACTTGACGCCGGTGGCATCAACTTCCAACATTGCATTCATTTCCACAGGTCTCCACTGGTGCCTCGTTTGATCCAGATCTGTTGTTGGGAAATCTTCCAACACCAACTATATCCATTTGCACAGGTTTCAACATCCTCCCCCATCTGCCTATTGGCCAGCATGGCGCTCTTCCCCATGTGCCGCCGCCGATCATGACATGGCGCGTCGACGCCAGAGTCCCTACGTCTCTCCTTGCGTCAGCTGCCCATGCGGGAAGCTTCTGTAACCGAGTCCACTGCCCAGCCACGTCCTCTTCAGATCCATCCAGCCAGCAGCTTCCGTGCGATTCGATGGCGGTCATGACAAGAGAGAGGCAGCATTCTTCCAACAGTTCGCTGTAGCGCACCACTCAACACGATCACTTCACCTCGTGAGTATGAAGTTCCAGCTTCCCGAGCGCGCGTTCCCGCCGCTCGTGCTCTCGGCGCATGAGGAGCAAGACCTGATCGACGAAGCCGACCGCATCATCGAGGCGACCATCGCCGCGCAAGAGGCATTCATCGCCAGCGGACGCCGCGTCAAAACCGAGCAGTGGAAGCACTTGCGCACGAAAGAAGGCATGAACGTGTATCGCCAGCGTAGTGTCGGCGCCTCGAAGAAGCTGTTCGATCCCATCGGCGCCACGACCGCCGGCGAGAGCGAACCGCGTGATGCTGCGCCGCTGGAGTCCGTCGCCAGCTCCAAGTACTCGGGCGTGGCAGCCTCCACGCCTGGAGGAATGTTCAGCTTCCACTCGGGCAAGTGGCCGTCTGCGCGCCGTCCATCGTTGTCCTCCAAGAGCACCGTGCCGATCCTGGATGACTCGGGCGTGATGTCGCCTACATCGAGTGCCGACCACACGTCTGTGTCGAGTGACCGGGCGTGGATGGAGTACCAGCGAAAGCCAGCCCACGTCCCAGGCATCCTCGCGGTTGGCACAGTGGACGGCCGCCTGGAGGACGCGATGCTCGGCGTGTTCAGTGAGGACGACGCGTCGTGGCGATGGAAAAGCTCGCAGATCAACGACAAGCTGGACGACGCGCGCGTGCTCGCGACCATTCGAGGCCCGACACGTGAAGACCCGTTCCGGTTCATCGGCGTCAAGTGGTTCACCAAGGAACACCCAAACGCTCTCAGCTCGATCGTCAAGCGCCGTGACTTCCTCACGATCGAAGCCATGGGCACGACGTACGACTCGACCGGCACGGTTCGCCTGGGCTACTTCATGATGCACTCGGTGGAGATCCCTCGCATCCCGGTGCTGTCCGACTTGGATATTCTGCGTGGCCAGGCGTCGATTTGCTTTATCTTACGGCAGGTGCAGAACTCGGCGATTGAGATCTTTGTCCGCGGCTTCTCGGACCCACAGGGTGAGATGCTAGAGGGAGTGTCCGTGCGATTGGCTTCCGATTCGATCCTCGCGGCCGTCAAGATCGTGGATTTTGCGCACATCAAGAAGCTTCGGTGGTTGATGATGAACCGCCGGAGAGAGCAGGGGTCCAGTCTCGGCATCCAGGATGAATCCACGTGCAGGACATGCCAGAAGAGCGTCAAGCGGCTCAGCAGCTTGATCCAAGGAAGTGCCGCGACGTGCCAAGTGTGTCGCGACGTCGTGTGTGCCAAGTGCACGATCACCAAGCACATCACAGTCGATATCTCCGTGGATGGTGCCACACAGAAGCCGCTTCCCTTCTGTCTGTCGTGTGTGATGGAAGCCAAGAACCTGTCGGCGTGGGACGTCGCGTTGGAAGGCGTCAAGGTGAAGCAATACAATCTCCTTCCGACGGACGGGTTTCCTTCTTCAGCATCCAATAAATCCAAGCCAGTTGACGCCCGTGACCGGGATCTGCGGCGAGTGGCGTCGACGCCACGCATCCAACGGCAGCACAGCACAGGCAACTCACGTACCAGGAGCTCGTCCCAAGTACGCGGCCAGCAGCAGATGCGGAGAAAGGACGAGGACAAGGTGCATTTGTACACGTAGAACATGATCAGGTGAATGCGAGTTGACGGAATCTACTATGCACTACCGGTAGTAGATGGCGCATGGATTCCTTCCCATGCTCTGCATGAAAATGCCATGAATCCACTGGAAAATGGAAGCCGGGATCCTACAGTAGAGGTTTCCATGGGAACTGAGCCTCCCAGTGCTCCATGTTCAGTGTACTGTACTGTACAGAACCCGCGAGATTCCAGACTGGCGTCTGATCATTTCAGTGGAATGGTTGATCAGTCAGGCTCGGCGTGATCCTGAGCAGCTCCCTGGTTGAGACACTGAGCATCCATTGGACTCATCAGCGTTGTGGAGGGTGTGTTCGTGCATGTACATGACATGTACAGGTAGAGTGTGTTGCGGTGGCTCAGTCTCTCGCCGACTCGGCGTGTTGCTCCTCCTGATGCAGGAACTGCATTGTGTCCATCGGCGCCGCTCTCTCTGGCAAACTGCACTGCAGCACTCGCCCATCTTCCCAGTCTGTCAGTCCCACTCGCGGATCACCCGAGATGCAGAGAGTCTCTGCGTCCCTGCCAGAGACCACGGTGCTGATCAGAGTCCACACAAGGAGAGGCACTGTCGGTCCAACACTCGTGTCCAGTACACAGTACACAGTACTTCGTACACTGGTTAGCATCGCAAGATTATGAAGGACGGCGCCGTGTGGTTGTGCCAAATTGGCACTGCCAAATTGCCAATGGCCATTGCCACTGAGTGAGGAATTATGTTATCTAATTGGGTTTTTGAAAAAACGATCGGATAATTGGGTTGAAGTGAATCCAATGCCTATTGGATCACATTTTTACCTCGCGAGAGTGACCAGGAGAAAGAGCCCATGCGAAGGGG
>JAADXI010000835.1:0-14250 GCA_023337615.1 Pythium brachiatum | reverse complement strand
GGGCAAGGCCAACGGCACGCTCGTGGTCGAGTGGAAGGGCTGGACCAGCTACCAGCTCACTGCGCTAGCGTTTGCGATCCTTGCGCGCGAGGTGCTCGGGTACGAAGTGTCGATCTTCAAGACTTCAGACTCGAAGCAAATGGCGGAGCGCATGTCCGGCTCCGGGGTCGGGGTCTGCACACCAGTCCACGTGAATGTCGAAGAATGGGGGCGAAAGTACGACAAGTACGGGAGCGAGATCTACAAGTCGAGCGTGCACAGCTACGTGGGGCGGTCGGGACTGTACACGACCAAGAAGCTGATCGCCACTGGCCTTGGGAGCACGCCCGTGTTCAGCGCTGATTTTTGGCGCGACTACGCTACGAACGAGAAGCTCATTACCGCACTGAATGCCAAGCTCCTGCTCGACAACGGTGGCTACTACCCGCCATACGAGCCAGGTGTGTGCAAAACCGACACGGACGACTGCGTGAACCCCTGCTCGAAATCCCCCACGTGTTTGACGCGTGGAGGTGAGTTATCCCCCGAAAAGTGCCTGGTTGTTGTGCTCATGTACAGCAACTATGATAGTGGCTACACTGAGGCCGTGCTCTCCAACAACAACATCCCGTCGTACCATTGCTTCCTCGGATGGAATGCCACGGAACACTACGCCATCGAAATGGAAGCCGCTGATAAACCCGTGTTGTTCTACCACTACGAACCGGACCCGTTCCATTTCGTGAACGCTGGCAAGTTCGAGCGCGTGTTCCTGCCTCGCACAAAGCCAGAGCTCAGCGCGTTGGCCACCGGAAAGTTTGGCGGGAGCGCCGTGAATCCCGTGGCTGTCGACTTTCCGTTCTCCACACTGAGCATGTACGGAGCCAATCTGCTATTGGACCACAATGCGATCGCGGTGTTGCTCTCTCGGATGTCGTTTACTGAGGCCGACATGAACGCGCAGCTCCGCACGTACGTGAGTCTCATCAACGGCGAAACGCAAGCCATAGTGGAGGACGATATCAACTTCAGCACGGCCTGTGAGTGGGTGCGCAACAACTATCTCACCTGGAAGCTCTGGCTGGACCGCCCGCCCATGTGTGATATCATCACCCACATGAAATACTCGTTCACCCACTGCAACGACTCGCAGCCGCAAGAGATCGTGTTCTCGTGGAAAGTGCCGGACCCGACTGACCCGGCCAAGCCGTATCTGTGTGACGGCGGTACGTGGATGCCGTCGAAACGGAAAACGAGCCGCTCCTGTGAGTGGCTCCAGAACAACTACTTTGGGTGGATCGCCTGGTTCTTTAGCGAGCCAAAGTGCGACCCCACGTTTTTCAACTTTAAAATGTCGGAATGCGACGCCAGGGGCAAACGCACTGCGACGTTCTACTGGCTGCTGGCTGACCCGGCCAATCCCACCAAGTCGCTCGAGTGTACAGGAGGCGATACGCTGCCGGAAAGTGTGGAGATCGACTGCGAGTACACGCCGTACAGTACCCCGATCTTCACGGTGATCGTAGTCCTGGCCGCGATCATCGCTGCGCTGCTGCTGTTCATGATCGCATTTGTGGTCAAGTACCGCAGCGAGCCCATCATCAAGCGGTCGCAGTTCGAGTTCTTGGTCGTGATGATCGTCGGCGGCATTCTCATGGTCTGCGCCTCGGTGCTCTACGCTGGCAGACCCACGCATTTCCTGTGCGGCGCTCGCCCACTGGTCACAGCGGTTGCGTTCACACTGATCTTTGGTGCACTCGTGGTCAAGTCACTGCGTGTGTATCGAGTGTTCATGTCCGGGGCGATGAAGCGCGTGGTGTTATCGTCCAAGACCATGTTCAAGATCCTCGGCATCTTTCTCTCGGTCGATGTGCTGATCATTTTCGCGTGGTATGTCGTGGATTTCCCGGCACCGTTCGCGAGCCAAGTGGCGGTGGCTGCGCTTGGGGGAGAGACCGTGGAGATGGAGGTGTGCCTCATGTCCAACTTCATTTTCTCGGCGCTGCTGATCTTCTGGAAGGCGATCGTGCTGGGCATGGGTCTCTACCTATCGTTTTTGATCCGCAATGTCTCATCCGACTTCCAGGAGTCGCCCTGGATCTTCGCCAGCTCGCTGGTCGTGCTGCTGGGCAGCATCATCATTTTGCCGATGGCGTATCTCGTGACGCTCCCTGCGATGGTCTTCTACGCGTTCCTGGGGTTCATGCTGCTTGGCTGTACAGCTCTAGTGATGGCAATGATGCTCATCCCAAAGGTCCGTCGGCTCCACGAGCGCGCGAATGAGTCCACGACCATGACGACAGGCGAACGCACGAACGCCGACAGCAGCAGCGTGAGCGAAGGCACGAGCCTGGGCAAGAAGAGCAAGATCCGCTTGCCCATGAAGGCCCAAGTACAGGTCACGCCCGTGCAGGAGTTCCGACCAAAGTCCGTGGGCAAGAAGAAGAAGAAGAAGAAGCAAAAGGCGGGCGGCGGCGCTAGCAGCGGAGACTCCTCATCCGACGATTGATTGATTGATCCGCTTCCTCAACTGTAGATGTACAGTAGATGATCCACCACAATACTGAACGATTTGCTAGAAAATATGCGACGTGTGTGGGATTCCATGCTTTTGATTGGCTGGTTCCATGCGATACGAGTCATTTCATTGGCTGAAAAACCACCCGGTGTGACGTGACGTCACACTTTTCCAGTCGCTTCCGAACCGAACAGCTCAGCTGGGCAATTGATTGACAAGAAACCAAGGGATGTGGGCGACACGCAGCGGCTCCATGCACGGTGCGCTTCTTCTACGGTGCGTGGGGAGTGCAGCATACACAAGATTATATGTATAGCCATGTCCTCACGTTGTTTGCGGCGGATTTGCGTCGCTGTGTAAGCAGAGCGACGCGCACAAAGCTGGCGATGACGGCGTCGCGCAGCCAGAGTTCGCTGGCGTATCGAGTGTTTGAGGACACGACGAGCGGAACTGCACCGACCAAGACGGCCTTCATCATGCACGGCATTCTCGGTACGTTTATTGGCCGCTGGAGATGGCTGTGCGTTGTAATTAACGATGGACTTTTGATACCAGGTAACAAGCTGAATTGGCGCACGTTCTCCCAGAAGCTCGTGAGCGCTCGTCCGGACTGGCGCTTTGTGGCGCTGGATCACCGCGGTATGAAGATTGTTGGTTTTATTACCGTAGGTATTGCTGTCGCCCTGATTGTGTGTGTTGATACCTGCAGGACATGGCGATTCGCCCTCGATGCATGGCCCGCACACCATCGAAGCTTGCGCGAATGACGTGCTGTGAGTAACCCACTCCCTGTTAGCCCTTGTCAGCATTGTGCTCACTGAGATTTGATGTAGGGCGCTTGCAGAGGAGCTGAATGTCGAGCCGGACGCTGTGCTGGGCCACTCGTTTGGCGGCAAGGTCGCGATCAAATACCTTGAGGAAACTGAGCGACAAGCGTGGAAGATCCCCGAGCAGGTCTGGATCTTGGACTCGCTGCCTGGAAGCGGTACGATTCCTTTCTTGATAAGGGTCTGTTCAACGGTATACTCACGAGGGTGCTTTGATTGGTAGCCGCAAACGATTACGCGCACCGCAAGGTCACGGCCTCGATCGAGCGCGTGCTGCCCGTGCTCAAGTCCATTCCGCTGCCGATCCACTCAAAGAAGCAGCTCATCGTGGACCTCCAAGCGCGCGGCATCGCCCTCGGCGAAGCCCAGTGGCTCACGACCAACCTCAAGATGCTGTCGGCGTCGCCAGAGACCTACGAGTGGAAGATGGATGTGCCAGTGATCGAGCAGCTCTTCGAGTCCTTTCTGGACGTGGATCTCTGGCCTGTGGTGGAGAACGTGCCCGAGGAAAGCGAACTCCACTTTGTCCAGGCCGACCGCAGCAAGATGTGGACGCCGCAGATCGTCCAGCGCATGGAGGCGCTCCAGGGCAAGCGTGTGTTCCACCACGTGCTGCCGAACTCGGACCACTGGGTCCACATCGACAACCCGAACGGACTGCTGGAAATGATTCTTAAGCGCTTCCCATAAACCCGTGAAGAAACCAAGCAAGCAAAAAGAATACAAGTAGATTCGACTCTCTATCATCCCGTCGGCTGCTGCTGCTGCTGGGAGATGACCTCCCACTCCTTGCGATTCAAAGCGTGGACGCTTTGGCTGCGCAGGTTTTCGTAGTGGAGCCGCTTGGATACAAACCCAGTCTGCGCAGGCGTGCGTAGCACTGTGCGTCGCCGCCGTCGTCGCCTGCGCACGACACTCACGCGTCCGTCAGCGTCGACTTCCAGCACTTCCTCAGTCTCACTTTCGCCGTCTTCGTCCTCGCTGTTGAGCTCGTACGAGTGGAAATCCAGCGGATCGCACTTGAGTTTGTCGCGCAAATGCTGCGCCTCCCGCTGCTTGTTATGCTCCAGTGCGAGCCGACGCTTCTCCTCTTTGCGTTGCTTTTGCTCGGCTGAGGACGGGCGGTACGACGAAAAATCGAGTGCCAGTTGGGCACAGAAGACACACACAGGAACCTCATTGTACAAGTGCGAGATTTGCTGCGCGGACTCGAGTGGCTGGGCTTGCGCTTGCGCATCCGAGAGCTCCTCGTCCGGGTCCAGTCTTCGCTTGGTGGCCTCACTGTCCTCAGCCTCTGGCCCAGATCCATTGGCTTTGAGTTGCTCGCGCTTCTTGGCGACCCAGGACGCGCGCAGGTCGCAAATGCTCTTGTAGCTGACTTTCGTGGTCAGGTTCTTCTTGAGAAACACGTAGCGACACAGCGAGCACGGCTCCTTGGTCAGCGAATCCATCGTGCTGCTCAGGAGATCGGTCTGCTGCGCGGCAAACGCACTGCGGTCGTGTTGCTGCTGCGCGCGCAGCTTGATCTTCTCCATCGCTTTGCGCGTGCGCTGCAGATCCTGTGAGTGGGCACTGGACTTGGCCAGCACACGCCGCAGTTTCTTGATGGTGCCTTTGGAAAACGCGCCAAAGTGCTCCGTCAGTCGCTCCTCGTTCATGTCTTCCAGGTCCATCACTGGCTGGAACTCGGGCTCGGCCTGTGGAGCAGTAGCCTCTGCGTCTTCTTCACTGCGTTGGTCTCCTTTATTGTTGGTCTCCTTTGTCTCACTAAGACGCGAGGTCTCTTTCGGCGTCACGATCAATTGAGAACTCGAAGACGACTTGAGAGTCAGCGACCGGGAGGATCGCTGCTGTCCTACCGTGGTAGTCAGACTGGCTTGGCTGCATACTGACGCCCTCGCTCCTGAGAAAGCTTTTGGTGAAGCTGATGAAGCAGACTGTTTGCGGACACTACCAGGCTGTTTGTCTTGGTATGGGGTGAGGGATCCTGGCGCCGCACTGATGGGCCGGGAGCTGCCTCGACGGAGTTGTGACGTTGCACTTTCTCGCTTGGGGCTGGACTGGTTGTTTATTTTGACGACGCTGGAAGACTCGTCCAGCGGCGTCAACTTGGTCAGGGCTTTGTCGGTTAGTAGTAGCAAATCGGACGTGCTCTTGCTCGGAGTAGGAACGATAGCTGCTGACTTGGGGCGACTCGCCGGTGAGCCAGGCAACGCCGACGTGCTCTTGCTGTGTGTAGTGGCTGGGCCCATGGGCAGGCAGCGCTTAATTGCAAACTTGAGCGTCGAGGCGGTGAGTGGCCGCTTGCTGCTCACCAGCACTGGCGCTGTTTGCTTCGTGAGCTCCTTGCGATGCCGAGCCCTCGCAAAAGGCTGCTCCACAATACGCTCCAGCAGTGCCGTGTTCGCCGTCGGATCGTGAGCGTGGAAAGCGTGGAGATCAAGCTGCTGCGTCATCTCGAACCATTTGTCCATCGCCGGTGGCTCGCGCTTGAGCTCGCGAGAATACTCGTCCAGCAAACAGCGCAACGTGGCTGGGAACTTGATGATCGTGAGCCATTCTTGAAGCAGCAGCACGACGTGGTCAGCCACTGGTGGGCGAGGCTTCTCCTCTTCAAGGCGGAACGAAGACAGCGCGTGAAAGGAGGAAAGCCGCTTCCGCAAGGCTGGTGAGCCGGACCGAGAGGAGGACGGAGACCGCAGTGGCCCCGTGGAGATCGTCAGGGCAGTCGCAGCTACCATCGCCTACGTGGGCCTTTGGGGACGGCGTGTTCTTGCGTTTGCCGCTTGCCTTGTGTGAAGTGAAGAGCGTGTCACGTCCATTGTGTCCTGCACGATCGACCAAGAATAGAGAGCGACCAAGAGATACAAGCGGAGACCGAGATAGAGATACATAATGACGTACGTTTATGGCGCAGAGCTGTATCGATAGCCACTGAAGTCTACCGCTTCTGGTGGTTGATGAAGCGCAGCGCGAGCAGCCCCAGCAGTCGGAAGAGCAAGATAAACCCGATCATGGCCGCAAAGTTGGGCCAGATCTCGTCGTACTTCATCTTGAACACGTTCTCGACAAAGCCCTTGACCGTGATCGTGCCGAGATCCACAGGCGTGTTCGCGAGGATCTGGCAGCCGAGCTTCGCGCCTCCTTGCTGAAGGACTTGGCCCGTGGCGGGGTTAATGATCGGGTCGAGATCACAATCACTGAAGACAAGAGCCGACAGAATCGCGAACGGGTACCGCTGCGGCGTCGCGTAGTACATCCACTTGTAGCCACTGGGCAGCAACGACGACGGCGGCACGAAGCCCATGAACAGGAAGAAGACCGAGTTGAGCAGCACACCGATAATCGCAGCGACTTCTACAGTGGGCAAAGCGTACGCGAGGAACTGGCCGAAGTACGTCTGCATGAGCACGAGCATTGAGACGTTGATCCAGTAGAGCACGCCAGTGATGAATCCGGTGAAGCCGACGGCGGGAAAGAAAACGACAGTGAAGAGCAGTCCGCTCACGAACACGTACGGAATCTCCACGAGCGTCGAGCCCAAAAAGTACCAGAACGCGTTGTAGGTCTGCGACGCGCGCTCGCGGTAGAACGCATTCCGCTCCTCGTTCGCGATCGGCAGCACACTGTTGAAAGAGACGATGCCGTTGAAGAGCGACGTGAGGAACACCATCCCCAGTCCCGAGTTCATGCCTTGGTAGGATTTGTACTCAGCACCGCCGAACACGAGCCAGAAGAGAAGCGCGAGGCAGAGCGAGATCACGAACCGCGTGAGGTTGTACGAGGCCGTGCGCCAGTACAAGTTGAATGAACGCTGCAGCAAGAACTTGAACTGCGTAGCTGCCGTGGCAGCACGCTTGCTGGCAAACGTGAGCGGCGGCGTACCTGGCGACGGGCGCGAGACGCCCTCCTGGTCCATGGCATCGATGAGAAGCTTGTGCTGAGGACTCGACTTGAAGTAGTCCACGAAATCAACCTCAGCGGTCACTTCGTTGCTCACACCGGCGCCGATACACTCGAGCATCCATGTGGCAGGGTTGTATCCGGTCGGCAGCGGCTTCACACCAGGAATGGTCTCGAAGTAGTCGATCAGCGTGCTGCAGTTGGGTCCCAGGTCTCCGTAAAACACGGTCTCACCTCCCTTCTTCAGCAGCAACAGGCTGTCGAACACGTAGAACACCTCGGCCGATGGCTGGTGGATCGTGCACACGATCGTGCGACCCGAGTTCGCGACCTTGCGCACCCCGTCCATGATCACCTTGGCGGAACGCGCGTCCAGGCCACTTGTCGGCTCGTCCAAGAAGATCACACTGGGCTGAGCTGCCAGCTCCACGCCGATCGTGAGACGCTTGCGCTGTTCGATCGTGCTACCACGGATCACACGGTCCGCGATGCTACCCATGTCCAGCAGCTCCAGACACTCGTTGACTGTGTCGTACTTCTTCGCATCTGATACTGTGCTGCTCTGACGCAGGAATGCACTGAACGTGAGCGCTTCACGGAACGTCGCACTTTCCAAGTGGACATCCACTTGCTCACAGTAGCCCGTCGCTCGGCGGATCACCAAGTCGGTCGCCTCGTAGCCGTTGATGAGGATCGAGCCCTGGATCGTTCCACCGGTCTTGCGGCCAGCGATCACATCCATCAGCGTGGTCTTGCCGGCACCAGACGCACCCATCAGAGCCGTCACGGATCCAGGAAGCGCGTACCCAGTGATCCCCTTGAGCAGCTCAATGGTCTGCTTTGGGTTGTGGGGGTCAGGCACCGAGTAGCGCAGGTCCTTGAACGCCAGCTTCACGGGCACGAAGTTCTTCTCACGATTGACCGTGACCTCAATAGCCGTCTCTGTTGGCTGTGGCGACTTGAGCTCACCGTACGGAGTCGTTCCTTGCGCCTTCGACGAAGGAGCTGCTTCGTCTTCACCGTCGTCGCTGTGCGCACCGCTAGCGTGGGCTGAGCCGTGGTGTTCTCCACCTTCTTGACGTCGGTACTCGAGCAAGTACCACGCGATCACCAGGAACAGTACCGTGCACATCACGAGGTAGAGCATACCGTAGTAGATCCAGAACTTGTCGGTCTGCATGTCGTACAGCGACAGGTAGTACTCGCCCATGTTCAAACCACCGGTGAGCAGGCAGTAGTCACGGCCCTTGTACACACACTGGTCGTTTTCCGGCGCACGGTACTCGTTCACAGCGACAGCTCGCACACTCCAGGCCATGGGGTCGATCCAGTACAGCCACACCAAGTAGCTGGCCATTTGGCTCTTGAAGATCACAAAGCCAGCAAAGAGAATGAAGAAAAGCAGCGTCACGAGAGCCACAGGCTCGACGACGTGGAGGTCCGGAGCCCACGCGGAGATCACCATGAACCACGCCGTGAAGCACAAGTTGGTGAGCACGAGCAGCACTTCAAAGTTGACAAACGCCAACAACGAGTTGGCGAAGCCACACATCCAGTACATCATGGACCCAAACACCAGCGTCTCGACGATCGCCAACGGGATCTGGCTCACGAGAAACGACACCACGTAGCTGGACGTGCGCATGAAGTTGGCGCGGCGTTGCTTGTAGAAGATATCACGCGACAGCATCATCGAAGGCAACCCGGAGAATTGGCCGAGCGTGAGGAACAGCACGGACGCAAACACAGTGCCCATGACCACCTGCACGTTACGCGCGTCAAACTGGTAGAACACGGACGAGTAGAGCAGCCCCATGACGATGACCATGATCGCACGGCCCAGCAGAAACGGCTTGTTGCGCAACGTGATCTTCATCTGCCGCCCAAACAGCGTGAGCGTGTTGTCCCAGTACGACTGCTGGAACTGCGGCATTGGCGTGACGTGGTCTTCGACGTCCTTGAGCAGCGTCGCGTCCTGCGGCTCGTCCAGCGACGCGAGGATGCGGCTGTACACCTGGGAGTTCTTGTAGATCTCCCCAAACTCCTCTGCACGGCGTGGGATGGCCTTACCGACCTGCTTCTGCTCGTACTGGGTCTGCTGGCTCGTGCCGAGATCCATGAGAAAGTCCGCAATGTCTCTGTGTGGAGGACACACAAAGCCCAGCGCCTCAAAGTACGCAAGTACTTCAGCGCGTGGACCGTTGAACATCACGTGGCCTTCGTTCAGCAGCACGACGTCATCAAACATACCAAACACCTCAGGCCCAGGCTGCAGCAGCGACATCACGATGGTCTTCTTGAAAGTATCGGCGATACTGCGCTGAGTCTTGACGATATCATAAGTCGCTGCGCTGTCCAGCCCCGTGGAGATCTCGTCCATGAGCGTCACGTACTTGAACCCAAACTCCATCTCGCCCAGCGTCACGCGCTTCTTCTCGCCGCCTGACACACCGCGCGTCATCGCGTCTCCGATCATCGTGTCCTGGCAGTTCTCCAGTCCCAATTGGTGGAGCACCACCTCGGGGTAGTGCTGGAACAGCGACTGAATGGCGTGCGTGGCCTCCTCTACCTGCTCAGGCGTGCCGTGCTGCAGCAACGCCGCCGTGTGGCTCGGCAGCGCCGTGCCCGAGAACTTGTGCGCGTACTCAAACGTCTCCTTGACCGTCAATGAGCCAAAGTGCAGGTCGTGCTGCGTCACGTAGGCTACAAACTGGGCCAATTGCTGCGTGAGCTCGCGCTGCGGCGTGCCGTTGTACGTGATCTCGCCCTGGATCGCCACGGTCTTGGACTCCGGGAACCGTCCGCTGAGTGTCTTGAGCAGCGACGACTTGCCCGAGCCCGGCTGGCCCAGCACGAGCGTCATGCTGCCAGGCTTCAACACGCCGCTGATCTCGTGGAGAATATGCTTCTTCACGACGTGTTTCTTGGCGCGCAGGCCGCGGAATACGTTCTTAACTTCATTCGGCAGCGTGGGCAGCTCCGAAGAAGACGATGAATACGAGGATGCGGCCTTCACGACGTGGTCTGCAGTGATACACAGATCACGGAACCGCACTTCCATGCGCGGCATCGCCCGGCCCAGCGCTGTCTCCATGCGCGTCGCCACGTAGTCGTGGAGCACGTGGGAGCCCTTGGCCAGCAGCTCCGGCGCGCTGGTTAGTACGTGGCTGGAGCGGAAGGTAGCTGCCTTGGCGATCGTCGCGAGTTCGTCGTCTCCATTCGTGTCGATGCGCACGAACTGGGTAGCGTTGTCGGGCAAAGGCGACGCCATTTGGGACCGGAGAAGCGGTGCTGGATGCGCCGCGGATTCGGGAATGACAGCGACCAGCGAGGAGGGAAGAATACGACGTCATGAAGAGAGGAAGAGGGAGGGAGTCCAGTCATGGAGCTTCCACATGTCGGAGAGATGTGGCGTCTCGTGCGCTGAGGATTCCACGCTCCTCCGCAAGGGCGTGGCGTCAACACCAAGACAACTAAGGCAAAGGAGATGTATTTCCAATACCCCGTCATAGACGATCATTAGCTATCGTTACTGTAGGCAGGAGGGGTCTTATAAATGAATGCCCGTTAGAAATGAAGTGTGATTGGTGGGTTGTCGAGTGTAGGTGGTTGCAAAATGGACAGTTGCCATAATCAGCTCTTGAAGTTGCACGGCGGCGTGGTTTGGAGGACTAGGGTTTTGGTAATTGATTTGAGGATGTTTTCATTGGCTGAAATACGGAAGAAGTTGGCAATGGACGAGTACAATTGGGTGAAATTAGAATTTGACATAATCTTCGAGCAACGGCCCAGCGGCTTTGCCATAAGCTGAAGACCGCGAAGGTCCAGGTGATCGTCACTGGCGAACAGACAGGTCTCCACAGTGTGGATGGTCGTCGACATCCTGACGATAAACCCACGACGTTCCCAAGCTGCCTCTCACGACCACGCACGAGGACAGCAACGCACGACAACGGGCGGATGGGAGTCCCAACCATCTCGAGACAGAGACAGAAGGGCCCTGTGGAGCCTCAAGGTTTCCTCGCGTGCTTCTTCAGGAAGCCTCTCGCTGCGAACGACGACAAATTCCCAATGAGATTATATTGGTGTGTGGGAACTTCCCACTGCAAAGCATTTTGCCAAAGCTCTCCGACTCGGAGTCGAGCTGTGTAAACGCGCTGCCACGCGGTTAGTGAGGGGTTGAAGCACGGATCTACTTACCCAGAGCCTAATTGCATTGATCATGGCAGCCACTGCGTTGGATTGCAGACCGCCCATCGCCGTGAACGCTGACCACCAGGGCCAACGGCTCCACGGCAGTTTAAAGGTTAGACATCGCGTGGATCTGAATCTACACATACCATCCTCGCTTCGATGAATGGCGTGGATCCGTTGAGAATACCCTGTGCAGGACCCCTCTCTCCATGCGCCCCCTTGATCTTCTCTGCTCGACTCGGCAGTGCCACAATCGCATCGGCATTGCCATGAACGGCAGCGAGTAATCCGGCGCGCAATCCTGTTCATAACCATGTGTGTCAAAACAGAGCGGTTCGTATCCGTTATGACAACCATTCCGGGCAGCTGGTGTTCGGCTGTTACGCACACACACGTCACGTGTTTTGGTTTCACGCTGGAGCTCCAATCTGACTGACGAGCTCTCCAGTTTCCGGCGGGACTCCCGCACCACCAGCACATCACAGACAGCCCCAAATGCTCCGCCGTGCCGTGCGCGTGGCGTCGCTCTCCAGCGCTGCAGCGCTGGGCGCGGGCATGACGGCACTGTATCTGGACGCGCCCAAGCCAGACATGGCGGACGGCACGTTCGATTTCGACCGCCGACACGACATGTTCCCCGAATGGCTCCACAACATCGGCCGCATCCCGCTCATTCTGCTGTGCACGTTCAACTCCAAGCTCATCCTCAATGTATTCAATACGACGTCTGTGGAAGGGCTGGAGAATCTGCTCCGTGCAAGCGAAGAGCGACCACGCAAGCAAGCGATCATCACGGTCTCGAACCACTCGTCGATGCTGGACGACCCGGTCGTGATCGCCACGTACGTACAGTACTGTGGCTGTTGGAACCCCAGCTACGACGACCAGCAGAGTAACTTATTGTGCTTGTGTATGTGTAGCATGCTCCCATGGAAGTTCGCGCGGCCGTCGAATACGCGCTGGGGTCTCGTCACGTTCGTCCCTCACTCTTTCCTTTTCGAGGTCTTGTTGGCATCTGATCCGTGACCGCTTCCCCTCCACTGCAGCCAAGAGTACAGCTACACTCAAGGTCGTGTCAGCAGCGCGTTCTTCTTTGCAGCGAAGGTGCTGCCCATCAAGCGCGGCCTGGGTGTTGATCAATCCGTAAGTTACAATGTGCAGTAGATTCGACACTTGAGCGAATGACTGACTGTCGTGCTGCCAAGTAGATGTTCAAGGCGCTCTTTGAGAAAGTGCAGGAAGGAACCTGGGTACATGTGTTCCCTGAAGGCAAAGTCGAGCAGCGAGCGAGTACGTTGGTTTCTTCACCTCAATCATGAAGGAATTTATCACTCATTGCATGCTCTATTGCTACTACAGTTCTTGGAGGCCGCAAGGGTCCTCGTGCCGATGAGCTGGGCTGTCTGAAGTGGGGCACAGCGAAGCTCATTGCTCGCGCTGACGTGCGGCCGATCGTGATCCCGTTCTACCACGCGAATATGGAGAACGTGCTACCTCAGGGCGACGACGACGAGCTCCTGAGCCTCATCCCTCGAACCGGTGTCAAGATCACCATCCGTGTGGGCAAGCCCATCGACCTAGAAGATCTGTTCGAAAAGTACCCAGAGTGCCATGTTGTTGGCTCGGAGGCGCCATGGGAAACCCAGGAGAAGGAGAAGCCGCTCTACGCCGCGATCACGACCCGATTAGAAGCTGCTCTTCGCGAGTTGGCGCCACCAGAGGCGACAGCGAACGACGCAGCGAAGAACAATGGCCGATAGACATGCATATACTAGAAGATCTACATGTATTTGCACTGTGAATACTGCCAAGATCAATAAAGACTATGATCCACCTCGTACTGTAAGTGAGTCGCCACTACGATTCCGCTATTTCCAACGTCATTTTTGAGCGCATTTTTGAGATGCAAACAAGCCAAACTAGCGCGGAGATCAAACCCCAGAGCAGGATCCTGCTCACGCAGAAGAAGCGCGCAACGATCATCGTGGCGTATCGCCTCTCGACGATCCTCAACGCCGATCTCATTGCTGTGACCAAGCGCGGCGCGATCGTGGAGCAGGGCACACACGACGAGCTGCTATCGCTGCCCGATGGCATCTGCAAGTCGCTCGTGGCCCGCCAGCTCACGACCCAATAATTGTCGAGGACGGTGCATACTTTCACAATTTACCAATATATACAAAAATTTGATGCAACGATTCAAACAGGTTGCTAACCGTTAGCTGTGACCTTGAATGACGGCTCGGCTCACAACAGAGCCTGTCATCTTGCGAGGTTTTTGCGTCCAATCCACCGGAATCCACCGACACGAAAATGCTGCGACGTGCGGTGCGTGCGGCGGCGCTTGCGGGCTCTGCGGGCATCAGCGCGGGCGTGACGGCGCTGTACCTCGATGCCCCCGAGCCGGACTTGGGAGACGGCAGTTTTGACGCGAAGAAGCGCCACGACACGTTCCCGGAGTGGCTCCACGACCTCGGCCGTGTGCCGATTGTGGTGCTCGCGTTCGGCGCGTCCAAGTTCCACTTGAACCTGTTCAATGACCTGACGATCGAAGGCGAGCAGCACTTGCTAGAAGCACTGGAGCAGCACCCGCGGAAGCGCGCTGTTATTACGGTGTCGAACCACACGGCGACAGTCGATGACCCTGCGACGATGGCCATGTGAGTGGAATTCTATGCACTATGGAGCAGCGTGAGGTTATGAGTGCTGACGCGATTGATGGTTGACCGTTGTATATGTAGTATGCTCCCGTGGAGGTACACCTCACCGCGCAATATACGATGGAGTCTTGTGAGGTTGGTGGAAGTTGCGATGGTGTGGACGCTAGTG
>JAADXI010000834.1:0-14264 GCA_023337615.1 Pythium brachiatum | reverse complement strand
GAGGCCAAACTCCCCTTCCAGCGCATTGTCTTCGTGTGTCAGCGCTTCGATATGAGCCGTCTTTTCGCCTTTCTTGAGCTTCTTCACATCATCGGAGCTTGATTCGAGCCACGTGTTGTCGCTCTTCTTGGCCAGATACAGCTTCAGTGCCCAAGCAGCGCACGACATCAGCTCGGGTTCTTCGTTTTGATCGCATCTTTCAAGTCTCCCACCAACTGACTCGCATCGATGTCCACAGGGAACACGCTTCCTGCCACTCCTACCAACGCGCAGAAAAGCTTCACCATTTTGCCTTTCGTTTGCACAGCTTCCAGAAAAAATACCTCAACTGACAGACCGTGACACGAGCAACGAGAGGACTCACCCACCAGCCCTATTCATTATTTTACTTTTTTACAAGTTAATGAATTAAAAATCTATTAATCAGGAAGTATTTCCCACGGACAGCAGACTTCTGTCGCAATTACCAGTTCGTGTTGGTCTTGGGGCTTCCAACCTGGACGTAGTGGCCATCTTGAACTGCACTTTCTCCATTAACACCCTTGCTGGAGTCTCCTTCGTTTGCCTTTTGACGCTTGGTTTCCTTCTCTTTGCGTCGCTCACGACGCTGACGCCGCCGCTCTCGTCGCTCTCGTCTCTCGCGGCGTTCTTCCTCTGAGCTCTCACTGTCGTAGTCTGAACTGCTCTCATCACTATCGCTCTCCTCGCGGTGGCTCGGCTTCGCCTTCTTCACACCACCGACAACACTCTCGTGGGATTTCTTGCTGCCTGTGCTCTGGTCTTCCACCACGACGGCCATCGCCACGTCCTCTTCGTTTTTAGTGTCGTCGTCTTTTGCCATGCAGGCCTTGCAGCAACATCCGAAGATTGCTAGAATGGCAACGCCACCCACACTGAGACCGATGGTCCAGTACAGCTTCCTCCGCTTCCTTCTTCCCTCCACGTCCACGTCGATATCGTAGTCATAGCGTCCTCCACCCGACGTACCCCCACCGCCTCCGGTTGATGGTGCGAAGGTCATAGAACCCAATGGCTTAGTAGGGTTCTTCGTACAAGTCGAATTCTCTGAGCAATATACAGAGACGCGAGCCGTGGTGACGTTGAGAATCACTGGGAATTTCCGAAGAAACGGCGCGCCCAGCACTAAGCCAGAGTACATATACTCCTGGTCTCCGATGAGCACTTTCACTTGCTTGCCACTCGTCGTGGAGCTGTTGGTCGTAGCGGTCGTGTAGTCCTCTGGATCCAGGAAGAAGTTCCACGAGCCCATCGACAGTGTCAGTCGCGGCAGCTTCACGCTGTCGCTGCACACGTAGTAGTCGGCTTTGTAGCTGTTGTACAGCACCTTAGTGCATGTGTACAGGTACCGACGCTCCAACGTGTCCATCAGCGTGGACGTCAAGCCGATCCGTGGTGACGCAGGGTCGAAGAACGCCGTGTTCTCGGTGCTGCTGCACACATTGTTCGGTAAGCTGCCGTTAATGAGCGGGATCTGGAAGCACGAGATCTTCTGGTTCATATCCACCTTGGTTGTGGCGCCTTTCTTGGTCAGCAGTGTCGTGTCGATCGTATCAAGGCTGAGCTTGGATTCAGCGGAGGTGAGACCAAGCTGCAGCGCCACACTGGCGACTTGGTCGTCCAGGTACATGGACGCCGTTTCGACTGCCTCTGTGCGCCATTTGAGCCCGAGGATGCCCTGGATACCCGGGTCCAAGTCGTTCAGTGGATCGTACACGACCGTCGCGTCAAAGGCGTTAAAGATCTGGCCCGCGATCTTGACTTCTATGAAGCGTTTGGTCTTGGTGGCGACGCTCCGGTCCACGCGATCCAGCTTCTTCTTGGTGAACGTGGGGGTCTTAGTAGTGACTCCATCGGCACACGTCTTGGCGTCAATCGCGGAGCATTTGACCCACAGACCGCTAGTGAACGTGTCCACGAGTAGCGTGACTGGCACAGAATCCAGCTCCACGACCGCGAGATACGTGCCGTTCTGCGTGACAGTGAGCGTCGACTGGCCAACAGCGAGCGCTGCAGCACCCAATGCGCGAAGAGCTACGGAGTGCATTTCGGTTCTTGTGAGGTGATTCCGGACTGACAGGCCGCGTCCGCCCAGTATCAATCACTGGACGGAGACCGTCAGTCAGTGGGTTTGGACTGCAATGATTACATACTCGCGTGTCGTGACGATCGCCAGTGCCGTGGTGCTTTGCTTCACGTTACAGCGACCAAAAAGCTTGAATGAGCCCAGAAAGGTGCACCCAAAACTTGTGGAGTGTACCCATTTTGCTTCAAACAACTGAAATCGGAACATACTGTATTCAATACCGGTACATACCGTTGAGACCGGTATTTTCTTACTATGTGAAAATCTAGGGGAATTTGCATATTACGCCCGTCTTTTTGAAATATTTGCATAATGCGCCCGTAAAATTCCTAATTGAGCAACAGAAGGCGTTATTTTGAGCGCTTAGAGAGCGGAGCCCCATCGCAGCGTAGCGGAGGTCGGGGGCGCGGCGTACATGCACCCACAGGGAGGATCTATCTATTTTGGAGCCACCGCAGCGAAGCGGAGGTGGGCTACTAGGGAGCGCTCTAGCGCAGCGGGCGCGGCTTGGAGCCCCGCCGCTATCAGCGGCGGTGTCTGGGTTGCGGAATAAGGGTGAATTTGGACTCGATTAGCAAATATTTCAAAAAAACGGGCGCGTTGTGCAATTTCCCCGAAAATCTATTTATATATAGGGGAATTAACATTTCACGCCCGTAATTTAGAACTATTTATCGTTCGGGGCTTCACGTCGGCGAATTTGCAACCACCGTTGACAGCTGTGGCCATCTTGTCGCCTCTTTCCCTTGTGAAAGTCAATCGGACGCCTTCAGTTGCTCAATGAGGAATAAGACGCATCTGTACGGTAAATAGTTCTAAAATGTCAGCGTAAAATGTAATTTTCCCTTATATATAATGCACTGTTAGGAAATGAACACAGTTGCCACTATCGTGTACTGATTTAGCACGATTCGGCAGGACTGAGTTCCCAACAAACGTCCGGTCCATCTGGCTGTATCTTTTGAAGTGTGCGACTGTAGTAATGCGGATCCGCTGGCCAGCGGGGTGGCCGACAGAAATTCCCTGCGTGTTCTTGACTGAGTTGCAAGTGTTGGACTCGCAAATCGTTCATGGGGAGGAGCACGCTTCCCAGCCTGGTTTGACTGCGAGACGCGTGAATTCGACGGACGGCTGCGCAAGAAGCTCAGAAACAGGACGCAGTTTATGCTGTGCTTATGCCGTGCGCGTGCCCTCGTTGGGCGCGTGATCTGGTCCAAGAAGCGTTGGCCATCACCATGTCCTCTCTCTCATTCAGCGATTCGCCGACTCCGAGAAGAGCACGAGGACCTTCCTTAGGAACTTCCTAGTCCCCACACTGGTCTACCAGTACAATGTACAAGCCTCTGGTCGCGTTGGTGTCGTGGGCGCTGCTGGCGCTGGCCGTGGACGGCGCGCGCGTGGGCGTCAACTGCCGTAAGCTCTCGAGCCCCGTGTCCATGGCCACGCGGCTGTGTATCTGCCAGCCGTGTCACGTGTGCGTGTTCAGCTGGACGAAGCTGAGCTGTCAGCTGATTGTGAACAGCGACACGGACGTCAGCGATGGCTCGGAGATCCAGCCCACGCAGCCGACGCTGGACGCAGCGTCGTGGTTCTTAACTGAAGCGGAGATCACGGCGTCACGGAATGGTGTGCCGCGCAGTGACCTCAGTGTGTTCACACAGGGCAACCAGGTCTCCACGTACGTTGTCGGCCAGGAACTGTTCTCCGCGGTGCTCCAGGACGTCCGCGCCACGACAGACAACGACAGCATCTACTTGGCGGCCTGGAGCGTCGATGAGATCCCATTCGACCCAGTACACGACAAGAACGGATCCACCACAGGCTTTGAGGCTGTGTTCAGCAGTGCTGTGCAGCGCGGCGTGGATTTCCGTGCATTGGTGTGGCAGAATCTGCTGGAACGCGACCAGAACGTCAAGGTGCGCGACTACATCAACGCGCTGCCTACGCCCCGTAACACCAGTGCACCGGGACGTATGATCTTTGACGATCGGCTGCCTAGTATCACGAGTTCCCACCACCAGAAGACGCTCGTGGTGCGCCAGAAGAACGAGCTCATTGCGTTTGTGGGCGGCATCGACCTCACGTCGGACCGCTGGGATACGATCTCTCATAATGCGAGTGGGCTGCGTAACGACGCTGCTATTAAACGCGACTACGATGGCTGGGTGGACGCGCACTTGCGTATCCAGGGCCCTGCGACGATAGACGTGGCTTCCAACTTCGTGGCGCGTTGGAATTCCAAGACCAAGCCAACACAGGACCCTCTAGACGGCTTCATCCAGTTCAAGAACCCCGAGTACTCACCACTGCCGCCACTCACAGCCAACGGCCCATTGAGTCTTCCGGCCACTGGCACTGTGAGTGTGCAGATCGCACGCACGTTCAGCTGCAAGTACACGGGCTACAACGAGTTCGCGCCCAAGGGCGAGCGGTCGATCCTCAACGCTCGCATCAAGGCCATTCGAGCAGCCAAGCACTTTCTGTACATCGAAGACCAGTACTTTATCGAAGTACCCGAGCTGCTAGCTGTGATTCTGGAGGTACTGCCGCGTCTCCAGCGTGTCATCGTGGTCGTGCAGCCGACTGTGAGCCCGTACCAGCTCGTGGGCTACGACAAATACCTCTTCGACATGGTCGTGCCCATCCAGAAGAAGTTCCCGAACAAATTCCAACTGTACAAGACCAAAGCCTCACGTAACCTGTACTTGCACAGCAAGCTCGTGGTGATCGACGACGTCTACGTGTCCATCGGATCGGCTAACTGGAACCGCCGCAGCATGACCTCGGACTCGGAGATGGGCGCGAACGTGGTCGACACAAGTCTTCAACTGACTGCGGACGGTTTGTTAGTGGCTAAAACGGCGCGGGACTTCCGTGTGCGCAAGTTCACGGAGCTCACGGGCAAGAGCTACGCTGCAATTGATGCTATGAAGTTCATTGACGCGGCGAACGAACTGGATGCGGCTACGAAAGACCCCGCGTCGATCCTGGACACGTTCGAAGTCGAAGAAAAGGCCTCATTCAAGGCCGTGACCGAGGTGCTCCACCAGACCATTGACCCAGACGACTCGTGCTAGTGCAGACGTCAGCTAGACGTCAAAGTGAAGGATCAAAATTCAATCAAATCTGACTTGTTACGACGCGGTCTCCTCCCAGACTGAGACTAATCGCCTCAGGTTCTTGACTTCACGGGCAAGAGTTGACAATGAAGTCGATTGACGCTGCTAACCCACTGGATGCGGCGCGGCCACCACAGACCCCAACCAACATCGATCCTGAACGTGTAGGAGCTGAACGTGTTCAACTGGAAGAAGGGCCTCGCTGTTGATGCGTGTACTGTGACGCGTGTACTTCGAAGTAGTAGATGACAGTAAGTGTCGAAGTCGAGCACCAAAATCCACTATACCGGTGACCGAGCTCCTTGTGCAGGATGTAATGTGTAGTTTTGAGTGGAGAAGTGGGCACGTCCCATCCGCAAGCAGCAGCTGCGAAGTGTCCTGCGGTGAATTGACATGCTCAATCTCAGCTACTGTGATATTGCCGGTAGTTTTCTGTACACGAAGTTTTGTTGTAGAATTCACGGACCCACTGCACGTATGGGCCACTGCAGTCAGCAAGTCTTGGTCCAATTCACATTACGCTCACAACAAGTATCATGCTGACCAAGGGCATCCTTGCAGGGCCAAGCCCAGCGAGCCGCTGGCAGGCAGCGATTGACAGCTTGTCAGCCTGTCAGTCAGTCTCTCCGTTTTCAATCGCCTCGCTCCAACCACCATACACACCATCGCGCTTTGCGCACTGGATGCAGCAGTGCTCGCCGTTGGCCAGTCGACGCTCACTGTCACACCGAACGGCATCTATCTCGCCGTCGTGGAGCTGGATTCCGTGCCTGTGACGCTACTCGTGGACATGTTCACTAGCGGTCTGTGGGTCAAATGCTCCGCGATTGACGCCAAGACGTGTGCCATGGAGTCATTACTAAGACCCCCCACGTACACCAAGATGAACCAACCTGGTGCGGACCGAAACGTACCCACCAAGACCGAACGTTTCACAGAAGTCAAGAATCTGACGATCTTGACTCAAGATCACGGATCAGATCGTCAACGCCTTTGACGCGACGGTCGTGGATAGCTTGAGAGTCGAGTACGAACATAATGGTCTCGCCTTTGAGAAAACCTAGGTGAGACTGAAGGTGAATGAGCTGCTGTCGTGCGTACCGGGTATTTGAGTATAATACTCTAGGCAGTCGTGATCGAATCGTACAGTTCTGTGCAGCGATAGAGCTGTTGAAGTTCTGTATGTACCCATGTCTATATCCGTAAATAACGCCTCCAAAGATTAATTGCGCGAACGTATCAGACGACCCAAAAAGATTCGCTCCACGCCTTTCACCAACAGTTCGTGAATCGCCAACGAAGTGTGTCCAACACACACCGCGGAACAAAAATCGAAGAAGAACCGTTCCGAAAGTCAAACACGGTGGTTTGTTGGTGTTGGCGCTCCTTCTTTTGTTGGTGTTTGCGATCGTTTCACCCTTCCATTTGTTGGCGATTGACCTTCTCATCAAGAAGCGACACACTGATCATGCAGCTCCTTGTCTTCGTCGCTGCTCTCGCGGCCAGTGCTGCTAGCGCCACAGTCCTCACGACACCCATCAAGCTGCCGCTGCGCTGGGTGGATCGACGCGCCTACGTCACCACCGTCGTGCTTGATGGAGTCCCCACAGTCCTAGAAGTCGCAACCACGACATCGGACGTGTGGCTCTCGTGCTCGTCGCTCACGCCGTTCTCTGTGTCTACAGAGACCTGCCGAACGACGGCTTGCTCAGCGGTTATGGCACTCGACGGCGTGAGCGTGTGCACGTCCCAGACCAAGACATCTTTATCGATCGCTAATGCAGCTCTTACGCTGGATGAATTCCCAGTACAAATCATGCTCGACGGACGCAACACGACTACGAAGTTCACTCAAGAGAAGCACGGAGAGCTGGGGCTCGGACTGCGATCAGGCGTGTTCGGCAGCATGTATCCGGAGCTGCAGAGTAACAAGACGTTGGTCGAGAGCATCGGCAACTTCTCTGTATTCCTCACGGACGGACCGGGAGGCAACGGATCTTTCATCCAGCTTGGCGGCAGCTTTCCGAATCAGCTCCATGGCTTTGACAAGAGTGAGCTCTCAGATCGACAGCTCTCGACGCGCTTCTCGCTGCCCCTGCGACTTGACAAGAGCGTTGGATTGCGTGGATGGGATCTGAGCCTCACTGCAGTTCGGTTCGGCGATGACCAGCTTCTATATGCTCGCATCTACGCGCCATCGGAAATCGCTGGGAGCGATGCTGTTGTCACTGTGTCAGTCAGCGATCCTGTGATGAAGATGCCGCCCTCGATCCTCAAATATTTTCGAGAGACGTACATGAAGCCCAGCTGTGTTCTCCGTGAGAATGACAGAGAGGGATATGCGTGCGGAGCCAATGTATCCTCTTCCCTGCCTCGGATCGCGTTCTACGTCGGTGACAAGATCTTCTACTTGGACCCAAGCGACTACACCGTCCCGACAAGCACCAAGCTACTCGTGCTCATCAGCGCGAGCTCAAGCGAGTCGCGATGGGTGTTGGGGAGCCCGTTCCTCCGCAAGTTTCCTTCAATGTTCAGCCTACCAGCACGTTGCATCGACTTGCTGTGCCAGTTCAACGTGAGCTGCGATTCGACTCCACTGGGCGATGCTTGGGACCGTCGGTATGTTCCCACGAACGAAGCTTCGAACACGTCGATTACTATTGAAGAAGGCAAGGGTGTCGCCACCGCACCCACGCTTCACTCGCCGGCGGGCGCGAAGGTGGTCATGTGGATGGGGTTTCTGTTTGGGACGTTGGGCTGCTGCCTCGCAACGATCAGTGCGGTCAACCGATGGCGGCACCGCCATGATCCCGAGATCCACGGCAACGGAACCGTCGCGAGCGACAAGGATCTCGAAGAGTTGGAGTTGGCCATCCGAGAGTTGTCCACGACTGAGTCTGTTGGTGAACGCCGCTCCAATTTCACGCCACTTGCTTCTCCGACGGCGACAGCACGCTAGGTTACTGTATGCATTATAGTGCCGTAGATCAATACTGTCGTTGAAAAGCCCAGGAAGTGAAAGCACTACACTGCACAGTGTGTGGCCTTGCTTGCACAGAGAGAGGATGAGTACGTGCGCGACATCGTCGCGTCACGCCTTGGGATCAATGGCGTGTGTGCCTGCGTGAGAAGGGCGGGGGATCCTGCCCAGCGGCATCAGGCAAGAGCTCTTTATTCAGTATGAGAGGTACTTGTCTTATAACAACACGATCTTGAACGCGCGTAAACTATTGTATTCGGTGCAAGAGGCTTACCGATCAGGCGGTCTTTCAGTACTTCAAGTGCTCAACAGAAACCATTAGGCAACTACGTAACAGTTGGATGCAACCCTTGGCTGTCATTTACTGAGATAACACTTTTTGCTTTCAATAGCCTGTGATATTACATACACGCTTGGTGTCTGCGCCAAAAAGAAACAGTTCACCGTGGGATTGGAACCTGTGATAAATTATGTCGAAGTGGTCAAACTGTGGGCCGTTCCTTGTGCTTGAAGTTGCTGCTGCCCATCGCCAACAGAACAGAAAACCTGTTGGTGCGTCTGGTTGTCACGACAGATGCGTTGGCGTTTTGTGTGTGCTCTCTGTTGGCGATTTCGTTTGTTGGCGTTTTTTTGACGTGGTACACCGTGCTCATTCCCTACTTTGCTGGCTTCCCCGCAAGTGTCCAAGCCAAGACACCATGGTGAAGGCCGTCGGTCTCGTCCTGAGCAGTGCGGGCGTGCTCGCTGCCTGTTTCCCTACTGTGCAAGCGTCGTGGGACGTCCTGGCCGCCAACGTCACGTATCCTACACACGAAACAGTCCGCCGTCTTGAGCAGAGCTGTGTGCTGGAGCAATCCACGGATTTCGTGGGCAACAACATCGCCAACGTTCCCGGCGCCTCCGCCGGTGACTGCTGCAGCAAGTGTGCTACTACCCCCGGCTGTGGCGCGTTCTCGTGGACTAACTACAATGGCGGAACCTGCTACTTGAAGAGCGCCAAGGGTGCGACCAAGTCTGCTGGTGGTGTCACCTCGGCCGTCGTGATCTCTGTACCCAGCGGCTCCTGTGTGGCGGAACAGGGCGTCGACTACGTTGGCAACGACATCGCCAACTCACCAGGCCAAGCGAGCGACTGCTGTGCCCAATGCAGTGTGCTGAGTGGATGCGGAGCATTCACTTGGTCCAACCACAACGGTGGCACGTGCTGGCTCAAGAGCAGCAAGGGAGCCACCACGGCCTCAGCTGGAGCCGTCTCGGGCGTGCGAAACCCTGCGACGTGCAGTCAGGAGATCAACGTGGACTACACGGGCAACGACCTCAGTAACTCGCGTGGTGACGCGGGTTCGTGCTGTGGCAAGTGCGCGTCGGTGAGCGGCTGCAAGGCGTACACGTGGAGCGACTACCAGGGCGGTACATGCTGGCTCAAGACGGGCAAGGGAGCTACCAAGAGTGCTGCCGGTGTCGTGTCGGGTGAGGCTGGTGACGCCACGCCAACACCAACAACTCCAACGCCAACGGATCCAACGACGCCAACGCCAACGGATCCAGCTACGCCCACGCCAACAACGCCAGCACCGACCACGCCAATGCCAACGACGCTGGCGCCGATGAACCCGCAGTGCCAGATCCAGAAGAACGTGGACTTTGTGGGCAACGACGTGGGCTCCGTGCCTGGCGCGGACTCGTTGGCGTGCTGCAGCAAGTGTCTGGACAACCCTGGTTGCAACGCGTTCACGTGGTCGAGCTTCAACGGCGGCACGTGCTACCTCAAGAGCGGCCAAGGTGCGACCAAGGAATCCGCTGGCGTGGACTCGGCTGTTGTCACGCGTCCACCGCCGCAGAACTCGTGCAGTATCAACGCCAACACGGACTACCAGGGTCTGGACATTACCAACGTGCAGCGATCGAAGCCCGAGGCGTGTTGCGACGCCTGTGCGTCATACAGTGGCTGTGGCGCGTTCACGTGGACTGATTTCAACGGTGGAACCTGTTGGCTCAAGAGCGCTGCTGGCCAGTCCTCGTACAAGGCCGGCTCGTTCTCGGCCGTTGTCACTGTCGTGAACCCACCGAAGAACCACATCCAGTACCAAATGCGCAGCGGCGCTGTGCCGCTCAAGTCTGTGAACCTCGGCGGCTGGCTCGTGACTGAGTACTGGATGTCGTACACGTCGCCACAGTGGAAGAACGCGTGGAACTACGCGAACCAGGGTGAGTACGCGGTGATGCGCGGCCAAGGCCACGATGCAGACTCTCGCTTTGAAGAGCACCGACGTACGTGGATCACGGAGGACGACATCCGCCAGATCGCAGAGGCCGGATTGAACTCTGTGCGTGTGCCTGTGGGCTACTGGATCGTCGCGGACGACCCAACGACGTGGAAGAACGACGCTATGCGTATGTTCGCGCCTGGCAGTCTCAAGTACCTGGACAAGCTGGTCAACGAGTGGGCGGTCAAGTACAACGTCGCGGTCATGCTGAGTCTCCACGCGCACCTAGGCTCACAGAACGGATTGGACCACAGCGCGCCGTTTGCACTGGGCCAGATCTCGTGGGCGTATGGTGAGACTGTGGAGAACTCGCTGCAGATGGCCACGTTCCTCGCGGCTCGGTATAAGCTGAGTCCGGCGTTCCTGGGTATGAACCTCATGAACGAGCCTGGCGCGGGGATTAACCTGGATACGATGAAGAACTACTATATGGAGGCGTACCGTCGTATCCGCACCACGGGCAACGACTGTATCCTGGTCACGTCGCCGCTGCTGCAGAATCAAGGCCCGGACCCGGCGATGCAGAACTTCATGCGCTGGCCGCAGTACAACAACGTGTGGCACGAGTTCCACATCTACTACAAGTGGGGCTACGACGGCCACAACGAGTGGCAGCTCATCGGCGACGCCGGCTCGTACCGCCGCACGCACCTGGATCCATGGGGAGGTAACTACATCTTGATGGGCGAGTGGAGTCTGGCGTCGCCGGACTCTGCTAGGTTCTACGACCTGAACACACTGCGTGAGTTTGCGCGTGTGCAAATGGAGCAGTTCAAGGGCGCGCACTCAGGCTGGGCCTTCTGGTCCTGGAAGCACGGAGACGAGGCCAAGATCGAGAGCCGCGGCTGGTCGTTGCGCGAGATGCTTCGCCTCGGCGTGATCTCGCTCAAGTAGATGGGATCATAAGTCGCATACTGCACTACAAAGTATATTCGATGGTTAAGGCCAGCAAGCTGATAATTTGTGTTTTACTACTACGTAGTACTTGTTGGTGTTGGTCTTCGGGCTGCCAACCTGGAGCCGCGTCCTCCTCGTCTTCCGTGTCGTCCTCTGATAGGCAGGCATTGAAGCAGCTCCCACGGATTGCTAGGATCACCATCACAGTGCCGCTCACACTCCGACCGATGGCCCAGTACAGCTTCTTTCGCTTCGTGCGTTATGGTTGAAAGCTGGTTCTCAACCTCACGACGGCATGGTCGCCAAGCTGCTGGAGGTCACACCAAGGGATAACTGCAAGAATTGTGGGAGCCTCCACATTCACATCACTTGTTGTGTTATTACGGGCTCATCGCAGTCGATCGTCGATGCAGAAGCAGGTATAGAAACCAACTCAATCGCCTCTGCAGCCATATAGTATGTACGTCTGCCTTGCGTGATTTCTTCGAATGGTCGCCTGAGCGGCGACAGGCAGTCGTCTTCGAAGCTATCGTGGAGGCGTGTTCGTATTCTGAGGTGAATCCAGCGGCGTGAAGTTCGAACGTCGACCACTGCGAGACTCACTCGAGGACGACATTTCGCCTTCGGCTAGCTGCAGCTCTTCAAGATCCTTGTCACTCGCGACTGTGCCAGTGCTGTTGGTGTCCGGATCATTGCGATGTCGCCAGCGGGCGATCGCGCTGGATACCGCGAGGAAAACGCCGATCGAGCCAAAGGAAAACCCCATGTACATGATCACAGCCGGCGAACGAGGCGGCAACGTCGTGGTTGCCGCTACAGTTGCAGTCGGGGTCGGACTCGATGCCTCGCTTCGACTCGCTGGTAGATACTGCGGATCCCAGGACGCGCCAGACGCTCTCGAATCACAACTAACGTTGAAATGACACAGCAAATCAATGCACCGAGCCTGGAGACTCAACATGGACGGGAACTTGCGTAGGAACGGGCTGCCGAACAGCCAGTGCTGCTCACTGGAGCTGGCTCCGAGTAGTACGAGAAGCTGCGCGTTTGAATCGACGGTGTAGTCGCTCGGGTCCAAGATGAACAGCTTATCGTGGACGTAGAGTGTGATCCGAGGCAGCGATGCGTATACCCTCCGATCGCAAGCAGTGCCATTATCGCGAACGACACAGTCGAGTCCCAGGTATCTCCCACAGAAGTACTGGAAGACCGACGGAGGCATCTTGATGATGGAATCACTGAGTGATACGGACGCTACAGCATCACTGCCAGCTACTTCCGACGACGAGTAGACGCGAGGATAAAGCAGTGGATCACTGCCAAAACGCACGCCTGTGAGACTGAGATCCCATCCACTCAGTGCGCCATTCTTGTCCACACGTAATGGCAGTGAGAAGCGCGTGGACAGTTCTCGATCCGCCAGTTCTTGGGCGTCGAAGCCATAGAGCTGGTCCGGAAACACGCCTCCGATCTGAAGAATCGACCCGTTGCCGTCGCTCGCGTCCGTGAGATACAGCGAGAAGTTGTGGATAGTATCCGATAGCGTCTTGTTGCTGAGCAGTTCTGGGTACATACTGCCGAAGAGAGCTGATCGCAGTCCCAGGCCAAGCCGCCCTGCCGCTGTCGTATCGGCACTTGCAGGCGTAGTCACATTCTGAGTGTCGAGCACGATGTTCACAGGGAAATCGTCCAGTTCTAGCTCACTGTTGGGCAGTGAGAGCGTCGCTAGTGTCTGAGCTGCACACATATTAACGCCGTCGCGTGAGATGATCGCTGGGCAGTCCTTCATCTGACAGGTCTCCGTGTACGTGGAGTTCCACGCCAAGTGCGAACATGCGAGGGAGACGTCGGACGTCGTAGTCGTCACTTCCAAGACTGTTGGCACACCGTTTATGGAGAAGCTCGCGACGTACGCGCGTCGGTCGAGCCTGTGCAGTAGCAGCTTGGTGGGCGTCGTGAGAACGACAGACGCGGACGCGGCGCTGGTCGCGCAGCTCACGAGAACGACGGCGAACACCACGAGCTGCATGGTCGAAGGTATTAATAGCTCGTCAATGAGCAGGTCCAAATCTTTTGCCAACACCAAAAAAAAGCGAGGTCACCAACTCCCAACACAGGTGAGATCGCCAACGGGTTCGGAACTGTTCTTCCATTATTGTTGGATTCCAACGGACAACTGTGGAGTCCAACGCGATGCTGGAACGTAGTTTTCGCTCTGTTGGTGGTTGATGTTCTGGATAGTTTTCGTTTTGTTTGCGGTTGATTTCGTTTTGTTGGCGATTCGTCAAGTGTTGGTGAAAGGCTCATGACGAATCTCGCCAGTGGACGTGCGTTTGGAAGATATTGATATTTACGGTACTACACATGGCTACACCGCCAACTTCAACACTGAGTCAACTTTGAAGCTGCCGAAAAACCGTGTCTTGGTACTCAGGCGAAACGAGTGGCGTGAAGTTGGAACGCCGCCCACGAAGAGATTCACTCGAGGAGGACATTTCCTCAACTGCAAGCGCTAGCTCTTCGAGATCCTTTTCACTCGCGACTGTGCCGTTGTTGTTCGTGTCCAGCTCATCGCGATGGCGCCATCGACTGATCACACTGGACGCCGCAAGTAGAACACCGATAGCACCAAACGAGAACATGACCAGAGCTGTGGACCGCGATTGCACCGGCACACCCGATGCTATCGTTGCAGTCGGGGTCGGACTCGATGCCTCGCTTCGACTCGCTGGTAGATACTGCGGATCCCAGGACGCACCAGACGCTCTCGAGTCACAACTAACGTTGAAACGACACAGCAAATCAATGCACCGAGCCTGGAGACTCAACATGGACGGGAACTTGCGTAGGAACGGGCTGCCGAACAGCCAGTGCTGCTCACTGGAGCTGGCTCCGAG
>JAADXI010000833.1:0-14292 GCA_023337615.1 Pythium brachiatum | reverse complement strand
GGCGACGCGAACTTCCGCACCGGCGATCTGTTTCAGATCGATGACCAGCACTGCTGGCACTTTGTAGACCGCGTGGGCGATACGTTCCGCTGGAAGGGCGAGAACGTGGCCACCAACGAAGTCGCGCAGGCCATTTCCAAGTTCCCAGGGCTCCGCGACATCTGCGTGTACGGCTTCCACGTCCCAGGCCACGACGGCCGCGCGTGTCTGGCGGCGATGGTGTTTGACGAAGAAGGCAGTTTTGACCTCAAGACGTTCGCGGGCCACGTGACGACCAAGCTGCCGTCGTACGCGGTGCCGTTGTTCCTGCGTCAGCTACCAGCCATAGGCTGTGACGGGCACCATGAAGTACGAGAAGGCCAAGCTGCGGAAGGAAGGTGTGGATCCATCGCAGGTCAGCGACAAGCTGTGGGTCTACGTCAAGCACAACAACACGTACGAGCGACTGACAGTCGAGAACTTCCACTCGGTGGTGACGGCGTCCCGACTCTAAGCTGAGACCTGGAACGTCTCAGTAGCGCGTCCAAGAACGTCTCAGTAGCGCGTCTAATACTTTTATTACCACTGTACTTTAAAAAAACCCAGTATTGTATTATGATACAATACTGCGCATCGATGACCTCATCCGTAGTCGCTCTCCTTCGCTCACCGGCTCTTGTTATCGTGCAGCCACCGGAATCGGAACGTGTAGTCCGTCCCAAAGTGCTCCAGAGTAACCTGGATCGTCGTAAAAACCCACAACATGAAGATGCCCTGGATCAAGCGCCAGTGGCTCTCCAGCGCGAAGCCGAGTTGGCGAACGGCGGAGAAGTGGTGCAGTTGGCGGTTCACAACCGCACAAAACACCACGAACGACAGCAGCTCCAGCACTGCGTACACAGCGACGTGGCTCGCTGTGTGTTGGATTTGGTCGCTTGTGAGATGATTCAGCTGCGAGTAATAAACGCGGTTGGGTAGCACGGACAGAACGAGCAGGTACGTCGCTGCCAAAACGGGTGAGGACGCCGTATCAACAGCCAAACAATCAAGAGCGTACGTACCGTAGATCGCCGCCATCATCACTTCCGCAAACTCCACGAGCATGTAGAACTCGGTCATGTGCAATAGCTGGAGCACGCTCTGGATACACTGTGTCTGCGCTTGCTCGAGATCAGCGAGCGTCGACGGAGACTTTGCCAGCGGTGCAACAGCGTTGAATGGAAGCGTCGGACCGATGCGGCTACGTCCGTACACTGACGACGCACGGTGATGCCGCGGCTTGGCGATCTCAGGGTTCTCTCGCATCGGCTCGCTCATCTCGAGAATGCGGATCGCGTAGTGGACACCACCCAGCGAGAGGTCGACGGTCGCTGTAGAGAGGCGACGCGGTCCGCTCTGTGGGTTGGCGATCGTCGCCTTGTTGAGCTGTTTGATGAGCTTGGAGAGCTGACGCACACGGCGGAGCACGTTGTTGATCTCGTAGTAGGCGATGATCGACTGCACGGCGTCGACAACCATGATGACGACGGTCGAGCCTCGGGTTTGTGCTTGCTGCATCGTCACGGAGACGTAGAGCGTGTGGAACACGTCGACGCTGAACACGACAATGGCCGGCGCCTTGTCTTCAAGGTGGAAGACCCGATGGCCCACCCAGTTCTTGAAACCCAGCTTAATCACAGGCAATAACGCAGTGAATAGAACCTGGGACGAGCCGCTCAGCTGGTTGAACGCGAGGTTGTAGGCGGTGTAGACCAGGATGATGGCGATTTGTGGGTGCAGCACGAGGAACCAGCGGAGTAGGTTGGCCTTTGCTTCGTGGTTGAGCCGCAGTGTGTGTCGCCACGAGATCCACAGCGCCGTCCCAAAGAACACGATGAATGGTATCGTCTGGAGTTGGATGGCAAATGGTACGGGGAAGCCAAAGCCAACTGACAGCGCGTACGACACTGGGAAGAGAGCCACGCCAACGAAGCCGGAGATGAACCACACGCGACACAGGGCCATAGAGAGCCCTGGCACGGCCTCCACGAACTGGACGATCATCGAGAACGCAGTGACGAACCCAAACGCGAACATGCGGATCCAGAACGCGAGGTTCTGCCCCAGAAATCCCTTGTCCGGGGATGAGAGTGGCATCGCGTCGATCCCCAAGATGAGCAGCAGACACGGCAGCGGCATGAGCAATGCGACGCCCACAGCACGCAGCCACGTCGTGGTCTCTTCGTGTCGACGCAGCGCGAGCATGCGCTGGACCGAGTATTGGCCATGGAGTTCCACTTGCACCGACTCCCATAGTCGAGCCAAGTCCCGCAGCGCGAGGCTGCATGACGGCATGGATACAGTGCCGCTTGTTGCCCTCGGTGCTTGGTCGAATATGGTGATCGTGGTATACGATTGGTATGTTTGTCGTGCTAAATGAAGACGTGGCACACTGTTGTACTGACAATACAAATGGAGGTGAGCTTCTCGATATGATGGCGCTTGATATAGCACATCAATCAATCAGGGAAATGAAAGCTGCCTGTTGGAGCATCGCATTAAATACTTTGATCGCTGGATCACTGGTCCTTCTCCTTCGTAGTCGCCACTGGTGGCGATGATGCAGCGTGCGTAGGCGTATGGAGCACGCCTCGCACGTAGTCTGTCGACGTGTACAAGCCAGTCGCCAGGTCTCGTGACGTCCGCCACGTCATCCCCGCCACCGACAAGCCAAGCGTCCACCACGATCTATCTGCTTGCTCCTTAACAGCCTGGGAGCGTGGAGACAGCGCCTGCTCTGCCGCGAAGGCCGCCTCTGTTTCTGCGATCACACTGCTGGCAACACCAGTGAGAGGCGCGAGCGCGTCCTTGGTCGTATCTACTGAGCCGTTCACCGCCATCTCCACCTCTGCATGACGCGAGGACCGTCTTCGATTCGCCTGGCGACGGCGGCTCTCAATCTGTATACGCGTCTGTATACAACCACAGCGCCATCAGCCTTCATTCAAAAGCCCCTATACAAGCTCCACACACTACTAACCTTGGCGATGGCGAGTCCTGTGAGTGTACCGCACGCCATGCCAGGTAGTACCATGAGGAATCCCACGAGTGGCTGCGCGAAGACCACGAACACTAGCAGTCCGCCTGCCCAGCCAATCACGGCACCCACGCTGCCACAGAACAGCGACAAATACAGCAGACGACTGCACGCTGCGGCCTCCCATTCACGCGCGCCTTGGGCTCGGCGGAGCTGCTCTTCGGCGTGGAAGCGGAGCCGCTCGGCGTTGAGCGCACGCCGCTCGACCGTGCGCTCCACGACGTCGCGGTGCATCTGCAGCTGCCGCTGGAGCTCCTTGGTGACGGCGATCGCGGCGTCGCGCTGCGCGATGAGCTCGTCCTCCATGCTGGATTGCCGTTCCGGTAGTGTTGCTCTGTGTGTGTAGCCGTTCGACCCGAGAGATCTGGATTGATGTGAGTTGGTGGGATGACGCACGTTGGTAAGACTGAGAGGCTCGAAAATGGTGTGGGACACATTTATTCAGGTTGACGTGGTCCACATTAAACATTGGAGTGAGAAAGGCGGCAAGAAAATGAAATGCAAACGTGACTCAAGATGAAGCAGCTCATTGGCACTGTTACTGCAGCAGGCATCAGGCAACCATGAGTGTCTCTACTGCGCTCCTGGCTGCTACTGTGGAGAGGCAATGACGCACTGCAGACTGTATGAATGAGGAGCTATCTTGCTTGGGGCTATTTCGGTCATTGGCTCGGCCACTTCTCGCAGCACCAGTGATTCTGAAGGAACGAGGCTTGATGATGGCGTCAGCTGAGAGCTCGGCTGCGTCGGCTGTGATCCGCTCGCTGAATGCGGACTTTGTTCGCAAAGGAATCGTCACAAGCAGCGATGGAGAGGCTGGATCTGCAGGCCCGAACGCGCTGGATCCCAAGATCCGCCAGCTCGTGGAGACACTCAAGGGCGCTTGTAAGACTAGCGGTACGCGAGACCTGTCGGAGATCACGTCGGCGATCCAGATCTGGAAGGAGCGATCGCTCCACCACACACTGCAGACTCTGGACCAAGCGGACAAGGACGCCGGGGCCAGGGGCATGAATTCAGGCCACGAGCGTCATATCCAAGCCATTGAACTCCATGAGAAAGCCGGGCGGGAGGTTAAGGAGTCCATCCTTCGAGTCGTAGACGGTATTGTGGTCTCTGTGACGCTAGAGATCGAGAGCTTCACGGTGAAGCTGGGAGCGATGATCCGTGAGATGGTGAAGCCCGAGCTAGAAGAAGAGCTCGAGAAAGAGCGGCGTATCACGGAGCGGTTGATCACAGAGCGACAGCGACTCGTTCAAGCTCAGGCCGCACTCACAGACGAAAACACACAGCTCAGCCAGCGGCTCCAAGCACTGGAAGACGCCCCCGACGGTGGTGGAGATGGGATTTTGTGCCGTAAATTACGCCAGCAAGTGCTTCAGCTCACCCAAAAACAGCGAGATATGGACGCCAAGATGATACAAATGGAGAACGACCACGCCAAGTGGCGGTACGAGATGACGAAAATGCAAACCGAGATGGAGATCCAGCACAAAACGCTGGCAATGACGCGAGCGATGCATGATAAAGAGACCAAGCAGCTTGTGGACTTGCTTCAGGCCAAGTCGGAGACCTTCGAGCAGGTGACACGAGCAACCGCCACTGCAATTGGTTCAAACGCCGGAGGATCCTCGCAACACAGCCTCACAATGCATGATGTCCAGTCTGGGCGTAATATCTGCTACCAAAGCCCCGGAAAGGGGCGTCCTGTGAAGAGCTCACGTCCAATATTGGCGACTATGCCTTCCCCAGTGTCTCCATTAAAGACCTCACGACCACCGTCCGGAGTGCCTGCGTCGCCAAACAGAAAGCGCACAGTCTCCGCTTCTTCCCCATCCAACAACAACTACACCTGTGAGATCGCCAACTCACTTGTACTGGATGCAAGTACATCTCACCAATCGTCACAGGTACTGCCAAGCCCAACAGGACGAGTCCATCGGCCTTTTTCCAATTAGTTTATTAGCTTGGAAACTACGTTGGCTGGTCGGTTAGGAGTGGAATGGGCTTGTTCTTTTGCACAGATCCTTTTCGTTCTTGGAAGAAAGTGTTTCGAAGCCGCTCTTCAATGGGTGTGGTTGCCGGACGTCCACCGCCTTCACTACCGTCCGAGTACGCATTGAAATTCATGCTGTTCTTGCGTCGCAACGGCGCGAGACTGCGGCTCAGTGGCTGGGAAGCCTTCACTCCATTTGCAGATCCTTCTCCCAAGCCTTCTCGCTGTCTCAGTGGCATGGGTGAAGTCGCGATCGCTCGTCTCCCCATCGCGTTCTTTGCAAACGCAAGCTGTCGCTCTCTGTCCTTTTCCAAGTCCACCCACTTTTCATGGCGAGTCGTCGCGAACGCATTTAGCGTGCTGACAAATTCTGCTTGGAACTGGTCAGCTGCAATGATTGGCGTGCTGAGACCTTGCGTCAGGTATTGGTTCTCGACAACCTGCTGCTTGCGTTGGCGTTGACTGGACTTCTTCTGCTCTCGCTGGCGCAATTGATCGGCATACTCTCGCGCCGCAAGTGAGAACTGCGCCTTCTTTTTCGCATTAAGCACAGGGCCTCGGAGCTCGGCGTCAGTAGTATCTTCAGGAGTCGAAGCGAGACCCACCAGACCAGCAGGGGTTGTCTGGGGTCGTGAGACGATCTCGCTTGCTTGTGAAGTGATACCTTCACGCCTCGCGAGGACTCGAGCAGCTCGCTTCAGCACACGTTGCTCACGCTCTTTGCCATAGATGTACTCGCCCAATTCCACTCGTAGCGTCATCAGCTCTTGCTCGGCTTCGTGGAGACGCTCCGTCACGAGCAGCAGCTCACCCAATGCCGCAGTGTGTTGCTTTTGGAGTTTTTCCTTTTCGCCTAACGTGAAATTCCGTTTAGAGTCTGCGATGGACGCTGCAATCTCGGCTTGTTGCCACATCTGTGTGAGCTCATCTTGCTGTTTCACACTCTGTTGCATGGACGCGAGCACTTCATCGCGATGAGCAAAGGCTGCATGGAGTTCTCGCTGAGCTTCTTCTTTGAGGTAGTCAGATCTCGCCTTCTCCACAGCTGTGGCTCGAAAGCGTTCGGTCATATCAGCCAGTTGCGTGAGAAGATCTAGCTTGTTCTCCGCGAGAGCATCACGCTGTTGTTGCGTCTCCTCAAGCTGTTGCTTCGTCGTAACATGGGCCCCCTTTTCTTCCTCGTGCCTCTTATGTAGAGCATGAAACTCTTCGAGAAGCTCCTCGTGCTGGCGTTTTTTCTCTTGCAATTGCGTAGTGAGCTGGGCATTTTGGAGCTTCAAGTCCTCGACGCGGATCTGGAGCTGGCCCATCTTCTCCTCCCACACACTGCGTCCTCCTCGCAGACGGATGATCTCCGCCACAGACGAGTGGCCCCAGTGGGTCGCGAGGTCCAAAGCCGTACACCCAGCAGCATTCTTGGTCTTCATACTCGCTCCAGCATTCAGCAAGACCTTGACGAGAGGCATTCGCCCCCAGAAACTCGCGAGATGCAGCAGCGTCTGGCCGCCAGCATCAAAATGGTCCACGTCCACACCGTCCGCCGTGAGCAGCTCCTGGAAGCGATCCACATTGTTATCAAAGATCGCGTCTCGAAGTAAATCGTAGTGGCTCTCTGGAACCGGTGGAGCCATCGTAGTGTACACAACGACAGAGGATCAAGCATGCCTCGGCTGAAGTCGTGGAGCATCATGATCATCAGTATCGATTTTGCGGAGGCTGGGTCTCCGATAAGATCAATTTCTGTATTTTTGACCAATCATATCGACAGAGAATGTTGAACTAGCCAATGGAATCACTGTATTTTGGGAAAGGCTGCATGAATCATTCGAAAAGGTGCGGCCTTTCCCAAAATAGCATTTCGAGTAATAGCGAAACTCGCGAACGCCTCGCGACCCAACTGACGGGGGAAGACACACGGAGCTGGCTGCTCACACGACGGAACCCCTTGCAGCTTTGGAAGCCTCACGCCTCTCTCCCTCTCTCTCTCTCTGTCGTTGCTGAAAATGATGGACGAGGACAGCGATGTCGTGGATGGCTTCGCCAACCGGCTTAAGTTCGAGTTCGAAGAGCGTGGCTCGAATGGGGACGAAGTAGACGGCGACCAGGACTGGTTTGTCAACGACGAACGATCGCCGTCGCCAACAAAGAGCGATCGCGGCGTGCGCGACAGCAGCAACGCCAGTGCCGCCGCTGGCGCTGCTGGGACGAGCTCCCCAACGAAAGGTACGCCTTCGAAGACTGTGGCTAGCAACGGAAAGGACGCAGCAAAGGCGCTAGCGAAAGTCGCACCGCCAATGAAGAAATCCAACAGCGCGCCCACAGTCGACTCGGATGTGGGCGACGACTACGCGTACGGCGGCTGCAAGACTTCGTTTCTCCATTATTTCCCACCGGTGATGGGGATTCTGGTCATGGAAGTCGGGACGAGCGATGACGCGATGAGCGAGAAGCGGTACAGCAACAAATACCTCAAGTTCTATCTGCCTCAAGTCCACGATTCGCAGACCGAGTTCTGTTTGTATGCACGCAAGCGCGTTAACAAGAACAAGTACCGCTTCAGCTTGAACGAGTACGCGACGACCAAGTGGAACAGCAACCCATTTTACAGCGGCAAAGTCGCAATGACTGCGACTGGACAGAGCCGCAAATTCAAGGTCGCAGTGCCCAAGAATGCAGCGCGTGTGCAGTTCGATATCGACCAGGAAGCGCGCAAGCAGGAGCTCATCGTGCGCTTGAACACCCAGAGCAAAGGCTTTAACCTGTTTCGAGGCCGCTCCTCGTCGGAAGCCATGGGCTCGGAGTTCCGGTCGCTCGTGCAGAAGTTCATCAATCCGGTCGTGGATGTTCGCTGTCCGAAGACCAACGACACGCTGCTCAAGCTCGAGAAAGAGGGCGTACGTCTGACAAAGTGGGTGGCCTTTCTCATTGATAAACTAACTGTGGCTTGTGGACTAGGACGTGGGCTACGAGAAGTACATCATCACGTACGCGCGCCCGCTCTCGCTCTTTGTCAGGTACGTCACTGCTAGTTGATCGCTTGTTTCTAATACTCGTAGTACTCACAACGCCATTTTCTCTGTAGCTGCTGCATCGCTGTTGGCGTCGAAGCCCACCTTCTTGATTGATTACTCCCAGACAATCTTGCCTCGCGTCTGCTCAGCTTCTAATATACAATGTCACAATGAAAAAAAGAGTAGCTCTCATCAAGTCTATTGGAGCTGGTTTAAATCGCACAACACTCGTTCTTTGCTGTTGCCGCAGTGGCATTCGGGGCTCGCGCTGTCTGGTCTAGTGTGATGCCACGCAGTCCAAACGGCGCTTGTGGTGGCTGCGCTTTCTTTAGTGGAGACGGAAGCTGCTGCTGTTGGATATCGAAATTCCGCAGAATCGACGTGGCTGTCTGGGAGAAAGCCTGATAGTGTCGACAGCAAACAACGCAGTGAGCTCTAACGCTCGATAATCAAGCCGGTAGGAGACCAGAGTCCGTACCTGCTCCACGTTTGTAGCTGTCTTTGCCGAAGCCTCGATAAAATAGAGGCCGTTTGCCTTCGCCCACGCGCGGCCTTCCGCTTCTGTGACTTGGCGCCCTCTACAATCAAAGCTACACATCAGTGCAGTGTCACCGTCATCGACCCAGGACTCCCGACGCACCGCTCGGCGATATCGCTCTTCATGCCGACGACCATGATTTCAATATTCTCGTTCTGGCAGTTCTGGTTGCACTCCTGTAGCCACCTTGTGAGGTGCTCAAAGCTCTCTCGGCGGCCAATGTCGTACACGAGCAGAGCGCCATCGGCGCCTCGATAGTACGACCGCGTGATGGACAGGAAAGTCTCCTGGCCGGCCGTATCCCAGATCTCCAGCTTCACCTTTCGGCCATCAATGTCTATGAGCTTGGCACCAAACTCGACGCCGATGGTGAGGTCGTGGACGGGCTGGAAGTGCTGCTCCGTGAACTGCAGCAGCAGCGACGACTTGCCGACTTCCGAGTCGCCGATGATGATGTACTTGAGCGTGACGAAGACCATGGGCTCTAGACTGTTATTAACGATCTGCTGGAGTCGCTTCTGCAGGCGTGACTCCAGCGCTCGGGGCTTCTTTCCTTTGGGAGGGATCCCAATGCCAAAATAGCGTCGTTTCAGCGCAGTACGAGACGGATTCCAGAAGCAGTGGGTGGCACGGTCTCACTTACTGTCCCACACTGTACAGTGTGTATGAGATCCCAGCACGTAGTGACTTCAACGTCATTCAAACGAGGGAACCTTTAACAACGCATTGGGCTTTTCATGAGAATGGATTGACGGTTTGAACGGTGAAAGCTGGAGAGGCTACTGCAGTGATAGAGCTACGAGAAGAATACGAAGTATCCATACTCCTTACCTATAACTGGTAGAGGGCTCACATCGCCATGGCGTCGAAGAGCGGCACCTCACCGGCCTCCGCGTAGAAGACCACAAACGCACAGAGTTTGGGTGGCCAGTCAATGCCCTTGACAAGCGTGAGGCCACGCAGCGTCGAAAACATCGCCAGGTCGTCGTAGCTAGGGCCAGCTTGGTCCATAAGCCGGTTGAGTACAATAGCCCGTCGAGATCGAGAACGTGGGCGTTCACCTTGGCCAACAGCTCCGGTGTCTTTGCCAGCAGATCGTCAAATGCTCCAAGTATCTCCCCCTTCTTGCTCTCGAAGTACACACGCGACGTCTTGCTTGCTAACTCCGCGAGCGGCGCCTTGACCGCGCGTGGGAACACGAGGCTGAGGAAGTCCCTCGTGACGGAACCAGTCCAGGCCTTGAGATCCTCACGGCCTGAGGCCTGCTTGAGAATCGTCTTGTCCCCGTAGTGTTCATCCACTAGCAGATGATGTCAGTACTTTCCAGGTATCGTTGGGAGCTCGTTGCTCTGGGCGCAATAGGTATCTGCACCCGGTGATCGTCATGTATCGAGTCGCTGGCAGCATCGAGTTGGTGGTTTTGGCACGATGATGCCGAGCTGGACGAAAATGCGACGTGTGCACACTTGAAAACTGGTGGATATAGTTCCATTTCAGCCACCTCCACTCACCGCCACAACACAGCGTTCTCGATCTTATGGAGGGTGCCAAAGAAACTATAGGCAGGTAAGTACCGAGGCCACACGTTCCCCGCAGCAAGCGTAGCGATATCGAAGCTTGCTAGATAAGCAGAGACCCACACCAAGGATCGGGTCTCCGCAACGCCACCGTATCAAAGCTTGCCGTAGAGAATTCACGCTGTGACCGTTGCTTCCCCGTCTGCCCATGGATCCAATTGGTCGATTGCTGAAGAAGCTAAAATAGTCCGAAGGTCGCTTGAAGGAGGCTCCGAGATGGCGGTGCTCCAAGCGAACGCCCTCTCAAAGACAGCGTCCCTGAGGGCGTACGAGAACGGCGATCTCGCTATCCTTCAGCAGTATCTAGTCCAGCCAGACGTGTCGCGACTCGTTGAGGCCTTCGAGCGTGTTCTACATGATGGCTCTGCTTGTGAAGACATCCAACAAGGCTTCAGGACGATGGTGGCCGCCAGCTCTGGTCTGTGGTTCAGTGGCAACCCGAGCGACACTGGTGCTGCGTTCCGCGTCGCTCTTGTGAATCGACAAGTAGAAGTTCACTGGTTTTTCTCCTCTGAGTTTGCACGCACCACCCCCACCACACTCCAGGTCGTATTCTCTCGACTAGCACGCCAAGCCGTTGCTCGAGCCGACTGGGAGATCGTCGAGACGCTGTTGACCTCGTGGGTGTTCTGTGTGTGGCTATGGCTCTGACGACGCAAGCATGGATCCTACGCACGGTGTACATGGAAGCACGCACCCACGATCTGCTGGTGGATCTACTCGTTGCCAATGGTGCTGTCGAGCCACTCGAAGACTCTGCATGACGTTGTGCACTCGCCATGTCTGTTGATCCCACGGAGAGCTCCACTTTTCATTGGCGAGAGATCGTGGAAGAAAAGTGTCCGTTGAGTGCAAGCGAAAATTCACAGCACGATTCCTTGGAAGTGCAGGGAGTGAGAAGCTTCAGACATCAGCCTTTGTGAGACCTTCGTGCAACCTCCACCTTCACTTTCGCTTCCCTGCCACGGTGGCACGCTGGCACGCTGGCACTCGAACACCCGTCGGTCTTTCGTCTTCGCAGTGTCGAGTCCATCGTGAAATCTGCCGTCGAAGTGAGACTATTGTCGCCTTGAAAGGACCAAAACTACTAGCTCCGCGCCGAGCGGCGATGAGACCACGCCGCACCACAAGACACTCTATTTGATGCTTTTCTGTGATAGCGTTTTACGGCGAGCTTGAGGAACTGTTTGCGGTGGTGAGGCAAGGGACACAAGCGGACGAGCGGCACAGTCATTTCCATCTGATGTCCCATTCGTCGCAGATGACGCATGCACCGCTGACGCGTTGATGAAGCAAAACGGTGGTCGATCGATGATGATGATGGTGTTGACGCTGATGGTTTGAGTCTCTTGAGCACACGATTAGCAAACGCCGGCGCGCGACCACTGGAAACACACTTCACAGCGAGAATTCCATGATAAGATCAGCAGAACTGCCTCCCAATCCTCGCCAATTACACAAGTTTCGCTGGGCTGAAGGCATCTAGTCGTCTGCTCTCGGTCTCTCAGGAGGCCGAGCTCAACCATCGGCTCCTATTAGGTGTTCTCATGGTTGACCCTGCCGACGACACGAGAGGGAAGTTCCCGCGTACAGCATCAGTGGAGTGGGGCCGGTTTGGATAATGCTGTAGCCAGTGGAGAAGTGTATGTTGACCACCGACACACAAATTTAGTGGTCTGGAGCCGCGGTAGTCAACAGGTGCGTCGGCATTTAAACACAGAGTTCCCAACAGCGGTCATCAAGTTGATGCTGACTGGGAATTCAGGTCTCGTATCCACAGCAGCAATACGCGGATGGCGAACTTGAACCCATGGAGAGACAGAGACAGACATCCCACTGTACGTAGCAGAGAATCCTTCCGCAACTGAAGACACCTCCGTTTTTTTCGCGTGCATCAACCGGTGCATCCTCCCTGCTTATTAGTGGCCTGTTGCATCACCCGCAGCTCCACCAACACTTGATTTTTGAATCCAAATGGGCTTGTTGTTCAAGCAAAACAACGCTTCGAAACGACGTGAAAATCAGCTTTTTTACGTGAGACTAGGCCAGCCCGCCTCACACATCGTTGTCAACAGGCTAGGCCCGGTGGGCGTTCGCGATGACTCAAATTTTGAAGAGATGCGACTGGCTTCTAGGGTCGTGAAGGTGGCTCAACCATTGGTCCATTGGTCGACTGTCTCCCAGCGTTTCAGTTCTAGAGCTGCCAAGTCGGTGCGAGACCGTGACTCCTCCTTCCTGAGGTATCATGATACTTGTATACAGAGAGCGAACCCACGCAGCATCACTCGGACAATGATGCCAGCGTGGGTTCAAGACTTAATTTCAGGTTTCGTCCACGCAGTGCGTGACTCGAGGCAGACGATTGTCGCTCTCACCACTGGAATGCTCCTTCCTGTATAATAAATAGCTCGAACGCTTGAAGGAGGCAAAGTGTCTTGGCACACAGAGGCTCATTTTCTGTTCTCACCTCAACAGCGAACACGCAATGGCCTCGTGGCTCACCGAATCTAAGTACCTGTTCTCACCAATCGAAGACATCATGAACTCCCCCGTTAGCCCAGGAAGCTTCAGTACTACGATGAGTAGCGACGACAGCAAGTCGCTGCTGGAGTTCACGTCGTTGGAGTTGACGATCACGCCGACCGAATACTTGTTCTCACCAATTGGAGACAGCATGGACTCCCCTGCGACGACTAGCGAGGACGGCAAGTCGCTCGCCGATCCGAGTGGCACAGTATCGGAATTGGCGATCACACCCACCAAGAAGCGCAAGACCACGTACTACAATCGCAAGGTATATTGCACGGCTATCCCTGTAACTCACATATCATGAGGGTACATACCAACACCGAAACGGTTTGTTCATCAGGAGGAGAAGGAAGAGCTCACGAAACTCATCCAGGAGTTGGAGGGACAGATCCGCAATTTGGAAACGCGCACCGTGCAACGCCAGCTTCCATTACAGGCATCACTCGCGACCAACAGCTTGCTGCAGTCGTGTGTGGAACAAAGCCGCCAAACGATCGCAGCCACGCAGTCCATGATCGGCTCGTGTGCGGTAAGTCCAACATAGCATCAAATCAATTGCTTAACTGCAGGAGTGAACTCACAGAATGGCTTGCTTATGATCTTAGACATTACGCCAGCAGCTGCCCATGGCCAGCCACATCCACTTGCCGCAGGACGCGACCCAACGCCAGCAACTGATCCTAGCCATGAAGCCACAGAAGACGCAAGACGCCGTCACGTATCTGCTCCAGCGATGTCAGTATCTCGACCTCGGCAGTCCGTGTCGGCAGCTGGAACACTACGTCACTGGCAGTGGAGACCACGTCTCGTTGCACTGGGAGGTCGTGGTGTTTGAAGAGGACTCGCCTTCCGCAGCCAACGTCTTCAGTGATCTGCTCTACTTTGTGCACAACGAAGAGATGGAGATGGTCGCCAAGCTCGGCACTGTGAGTGTGCGGGAAAGCGACTCAATCATCGACGACAGTGACGCCGACCAAGTGCGGATGGTGTCGACGCACCAAGACGGGCTACTCGCGGAGAAGAACGTGGTGGTCTACTCGCAGTTCTTCCAGCAGTCGGAGCTCCACGCCCAACCGCACGGTGTTCTGACAGTGGATTTTGTGGATGAGGACGACGTGTTTCCGTACCAGACTGAGTGTCGTGTGCGTAAAGACCTCGCGTCGGCTTCTCTAGTGTTGGAGGTGCCTCCAGTCTGTGCAGGCGACCCATCTCGAGTCGCTCTAATCCATTGGGCGTACGCAAAGGTCCACAGCAGTCCTCTGGCCTCGGCAGCAGCACTAGCTCAGCTCTCGCGCGAGTGCATCGTATCGGATTTTGACGCCATGGTCGGCGTGATCCGTGAACGGAGTGCGTGGCGAACACTGGCTGGGGTCTTTAACTGAGGCGCACAGCAGTTGTACATTAGTATTAACGTTATGCCTATCTATCTACCCCAAAAGTCCATTTTGAATGAAGCAATGGAGCGTAGCATCACGTCTCTTGGACTCTTACATAAACATTGATAGGATTTCGCTATGTTTATGACTTCTGGACACCCTGGATTCCCACCGCGTCCTTGACTCGAAGCTCACTCCCCGTGGGGGCTT
>JAADXI010000832.1:0-14309 GCA_023337615.1 Pythium brachiatum | reverse complement strand
GCCGGTGTCGCAGCGTGCGCTGGCGGCGTATCCAGACCACAACGCGCTGGGCCAGCGGCGCATGAAGCGACTGGATACGCTATCCCACGCAGAGCTGCTCGTGCTGCAGGCGCTGGTCGTGCGCGCGCGGCAGCGTGTGGACGAACTGGGCGGAAACGGCGGCGCGATTTGGCGAAGCCACACGTATCTCACACGCCAGCGCGACGTGTTGGTGACGCTGCTGAGTGACAACGAGAACGACGCTGCAAAGAGTCTGCTGCGCGATCTGCTGCACGACTCTACCGCGAGTACGCAGCGGAGTGGTGTGGATGGGAACCTGAAGAAGGCGTTGCAGTTGGACTTCCCAGCGTGGCGCAAGAAGTATTTCCAGAAGCCGATCGACCAGCGCTTGGGTCTACGGCGCAGTGCGTTCCTGCGGCTCTTCCCGACGCTCCAGACCGCTCCCCATGCTGCGCAGAAGCAGATCTTCGCAGTGTTTGACCGCAATGGCTCGGGTAAGGCTGAGTTCACGGAGTTGTGTGAGGCGCTCGTGCGGTGCTCCGGTCGCATGCGACGCCACGACGGCGAGTACGTGGACGACGACGACCGTATTGCTGTGGTGTTCGAGTGGTTCATGGAGAAGCACGAGCTGAAGATCACTGGCCAGGGCGTGAGGCTATTGGAGGCCACGCTGCTTGCTGTCCAGTCCAAGCAAAGCGAGAGAATCGCCAGTAAAACACTGCGCGATGCGCTGCTGGGCGGCCAAGCAGCCGTGGGTTTCGACGACTTCTACGACCGCTTACGTAAGCTGCCGCACGTGGTCGAGTCGCTGATGGCGCCGTTCGAGATCGTGGCGCCGCTGCTGGGTGAGACAACGATCCTGAAGCTCCACGAGAAGACGCAGTGGCACGTAGGTGATGCAGCATACGTCGTTGAGGCTGCGTGGTGGAGACGCTGGCTGGAGAGTGTGCAGAGCAAGCAAGCGAAGCCTCGGGAAAGAGACAACCAGGAACAGGGCTCATGTGAGGAGGAGACGCCGTTCTCGCGCGTCGGTCCGATCCCCAACGGTGTGCTGTGTGACGTGGAGCTCGAAGGCGTGCTCAAGCCAGGGCTTCGACTCGGAGAGGACTTTGTGCTGGTGTCCGGAGCCGTGTGGTCAAAGCTGAAGCTGCTATACGGTGGTGGGCCGGATCTTGCTCGAAAAATGGTCGCGTACGAAGAAAGATCGAACCAAGAGGAAGGAGAGAGCGAGAACCCGGAACGAGTACGCGAAGATGACCGTGATGGAAGCGAGTTTGCGGTTGTGAACGAGCGGCTACGTGTGCACTTGTACCCCGTGGTGCTGTACATCCGTCTGATGAAGACAGATACGATCCAGACGTCGCTGCTGCTCGCGAGACAGTTCATGCTGCCAGCGCAAACGTTGCTAAAGGATCTGCTGCATCGAATGGGTCTGTCGCCAGGTGTGAACGTGCAGAGCGTCTCCTTCTGGGTGCGTCGGCATCGGTGGGACGTGTGGAGACGTATCGAGCGCAGCCTTGAAGATCCAGGAGCGTCGCTCGTGGGTGTACGGATCCAGTCTGGTTGTGAGCTGATCATCGACTTCAAGGCTTCTCCTTCGTCGACTGGCACTGTACGCCAACATTTCTCGGACAACCGGCTCCACTTTTCGTTGTACCAGCCGATCGGAAACGATTTCGTCTGCCGTGAACCTGGGATCGAATGCGCGTTGTCCCCATCGAACTGGCAAGCGCAACCACAGAGCGCTGCTGACGACGCAGGCAACAAATACGAGAAGCAATCGGACGTGGACGATCGCACGGGGGAGCTGTACACTGGCGGCCACAGTGGTTTGGTCACGAACTCTGGCATCTTCGTCAATCTCAACGAGCAATTCAAGCTGAAGAAGAAGGCAGTGCCGCGGTTAGCGGCACTGAGTGGAGTTGACGGCCCAACGGACGGCGGCAGTGGGGTGCGGACCACTGGCTTGCTCAACATGGGCAACACATGCTTCCTGAACTGCGCTCTTCAATGCATCGGCCACTCGCCAATGCTGCGTGAGTATTTTCTTTCCCAGCGATTTCTCCAAGACATCAACAAGGTCAACCCTCTCGGAACGAAGGGCAAGATCGCTGCAGCGTACGGGAAGCTGATGGACTCGTTGTGGAGCGAACTGAAAGTTCCGCAGTCATGTTTTGCGCCTGCTGGCTTCCGTGATGAGTTTGCTCGCCATCGCACGCAGTTTCAAGAATCAAGTCAGCATGACGCCCACGAGTTCATGGTATCGCTGCTCGATTCGCTGCATGAGGACTTGAACCGCAAGCGTGGAGGGGTGGCAACTCCGAGAAGACGCAAAGATGGAAGCAGTGGCTTGCTGTGCATGCCGTTTTTCGGTCCAGGAAGCAGCAGCGCTGACGCCCACGATGACGACAGTGTGAGCACCGCTGCTGAAGAAGATTCGACCTCTACTTCGTCCACGGATGAGATGGTCGGCTCGGCAGCGTGGCAGGCCCACGCGCGTGTGAATTCGTCAGTCGTGGTGGATCTGTTCCACGGCCAAATGCGCAGTGAGACGGTGTGTTTATCGTGTGGTGAACGCAAAGCGACATTTGATCCGTTCCTGTTCGTGAGCGTTCCGATCCCCGAGCCGAAGTTTCTTCGCGTAGAAGTCAAAATTATCCTGCAAGTGCGACCAGCCTCTGGAGAGACAGAGCCGGCGTTGGAGGCGTTCACTCCTACGCGCCAGGGCTTTTGGTTGTCTCGCACGGGAACTGTCGCGGGTTTATGCGTCGAGATTTCACAAGAGTACGGCTTTGAGGCGAGGCGGTTCGTGGTTGTTGAAGTGCGGCACAACCGCATCAAGCGGATCTTCGATAACACGGAGACACTGGAATCCATCACGCCATTCCGGGACCTCTACGCGTACGAGCGAGCGTGGGGCATGGACGACATCCCCGCGACGCCTCCGCTCGTCGCGGCCAAAGTCGAAGAGCCTCCAGGCGATGTGTTTGATTCGGAGAATGCCCAAGTCAACAACTTCTCGGAGCTGCGCGTTGGATCTCGTGTAGACGGCGTCGGTTTCCACAACGACTGGCATCCGGGCAGTGTCGTCGGAGTCTCCGAAGGACCCAAAACATCAGTAACCGACCGTGTTGTCTCGCCCACGAGCGGAGAGGAGTCCGCTCCAAGTAGTGTGGACCGCGTGCTCGTGCACTTTGACGCGTTCAGCTCCAAGTGGGATAAGTGGTTCTCGGCCGACGACTGGCGGGAGAGCAATGTCGCGCCCGTCCACACGAAAACCACGCGCAGTGTGGAAGTGTTTGAAGTCCAAGTTGTGCACCGTCGGGTTCTCGCCTCCCCGAAGTCGTCGTACTCGCATAGCGTGTCTTTCCGTCCATACGGAGCTAGTGCGAAAGCCAAATCGATGCTGGAGGTGTTTGGCGTGCCCATGTTTGTCACGATCGCCTCAGACCGCACAGCACACGATCTGCACGGTGCGATTTTGCTCCAAGCATCGCGTTTCATCCCAGGTTTTGCTGAGCAGTCGAACAAGGAAGATACGACTGGAGAGGTTCCGTACGAAGTCCGCGTCGTGGATCTAGATGATGCCGGCGCGCTACTTGGCGAGGCGCTTCCGAACGATTCGTCCTGCATCTTACAGCACTTTGCCACACAGAGTGTGGTCGTACTCGACTGGAAGAGCTCTGTGTACGCGGATAGTGAGCAGCAACTCAAGGACCGTATCCCAGAGGAGATGGCTGCACTGGAGAAGGAGCACACGAACAGCAACAACAGTGAGTCGATCCTCAGCAACTCGACGTCACTCAATAGCTGCCTCGAAGCGCTGTTCAAGGCCGAAGAGATCTCGCTCGACGACCACTGGAACTGCGAGCGCTGTGGCGTGAAGCGTGCCGGTACGAGACGCAGCGACGTGTGGAAGCTTCCCGACCTCGTGATGATCCAGCTCAAGCGGTTCCAGTACCAGGAGAATGGATTCCGCCAGAAAGTGCGCACTATGGTCGATTTCCCGTTGCATGGACTCGATTTTTCCCAGTGGATGGGCAAGGAAGGCTCGGGCAACCACGGCGAGGCCGAAGATCCCGCGTGTCTGTACGATCTGTACGCTGTCGCCAACCACGTGGGCGGACTCGCGCGCGGCCACTACACTGCGTACTGTAAGTACGATAGTGACTTTGACGAGAGTGCACGCATGTTCTCGGCTCGCGAGCGCGACCGCCATCACCGCGGAGGCGCTGCCGAGTTGGTGTTCGAAGATGTGTGGTACCGCTTTGACGACGAAAAAGTCGTGGAGATCGCACCGGCCGACGTGGTGACCGAGGCCGCGTACGTGTTGTTCTACAAGCGCCGAAAGCTGTCGCCCCACAATGTCGTCGCGTACGCCATGTAGATTATGTTGATATGAATTTGAATTTGATTTTTGAGTATTCTTTTCCAATGCTGCACTTTCTCATGGTTGGTCTCACCTGGTTGTGGCTTTTCATGGAAAGTTTCACCTTGATTTGAAATTGCACGAAACGACGCGGAGCTCTTCGACGAAAATCCAGCATGACGTGCCAGTGCTCCATTACCGATTCATTCGAGTATCTATCTGGTCACAACCAAATCACGTCCAAGCCGAGTATTCTACGTTGAATGTCATGGAGAAGCCGTCATCGGAACGCTCGGTGGACGAGCTGTGGGACGAAATGCAGCGGGAGGCTTCGGGCCGTCGGCCGGCCGTCGACGTTTCGCGGTTGCTGAACAAATCCATGGCCTCCGACAAATCCAAGAAGCGCACAGTCGCCAAGAAGCGAGAGTCGAAGACTACGAAGGAAGTCGTGAGTCTCACGCAGACTGTAAAGGCCAGTGAAAGGGCGAGTCTCACTGCGCGCAGCGTCAGCGACCCGTTCTCACTCACTAAAGAGCTCAACCGACTGGCAGACGAGCGTCCGAGTGTGCGGAAGCAAGCTGCCGTGGCGTTGGAGACCCATCTACTGCGTCCTGCAACAGAGACCGAGCCAATGCCTGATGATATGAGTTTCAGTGACATCGCCAAGCCGCTGTTCAAGCGGTTCAACGATCCGATTGAGAAAGTACGTGAGGTTTGTATCAAGCTGACGACGCAGTATGTAGCGAGCGAAGAAGACTTGCTGCGCGTGCTGCCGTACCTCATGCCCGCGATCTCCAATCGCATCAACTCACAGTGGAGCTACGACGAAGCCAACCAAGTGTTCACGCGCGACCAGTTTCTCCACGACGCGTTCAAACGCGGCCGCGTGTTCGTGAAGGAAGACGAAGTCACGCGGCTCAAGCCCACGGAGCCGTCGGAAGAGATCCGGTTGCTCTTTCTTGAGCTGCTCGGCACGATGCTCCGCAACGCGTTTGAACGCAATGCGTCGTCGATTCTCCACGCGTACGTGTTTGATATCCTCATGATCCTGGTCAGCGGCGTCCACGACGACTTCCACGACGTCAACATCAAGACCTGCACAGTACTCAAGGAGATGTGTGGGCACATGGTCAGCGTGATGAAGCACTTCACGATCGCGTTCACGCGCGCCGCGAAAGAGCTGCTCATCCACCGGCTCGCGCGTGTGCGGATCGCTGCGATTGAGTGTATCCAGGTGCTCGTGGCGTGTCCTAATTTCGAGAAGTGCAAAGGTAGTGGCACAGAAGCGATCGTGGATTTGATCGGCCACCGCGACGAAAACGTGATCCCCATTGCGGCGTTTTACACCGGCGAAGTGCGGTACAATTTCTTTGCGCGGCTTGACCAGGACACGAACCCGCAATTGCGTCGCGCATTTTACGCCTTGATCCAAGACTGGATCTTGAACTTACCGGATCGATACGACCACGAGTCGCGGCTCATGCCGTACTTACTCAGTGCTGTATCCAACGAGCTGAACGAGATCTCGAGCCGTGCGATGCAAACGCTGGACGTACTGGGGAAGCGGTACGAACAGGAGCACGGGGAGGAGGTGTTGGAGATGAAACAGTACGGTGTCGATGGAAAGAACCCAAGCTACAACTACACCAAGCTCTTGCCAGCACCGTTCTTGGACAAGCGGCCGTCGCTGGGCACGAGATTGTATGTGCGTGGGCGCACGCGTCGCTTCTTAAATCCGATTTTAAGAGAACTGGAGAACTGGCAGTCGCCCACACGAGCCCAGGCCGTGCGTCTGCTCAAGTGTGTGATCGTATACAGCGAAGAGACCATCACAGTCGACGCCCACGTGCTGCTGAATACGCTGCTCAAGACGTGGAACCACGAAGGCGTTGAAAACCGTACGCATTTCCACGAAATCGCGGACTTGGTCGGGCGATTTGTCGCTCCCAAGACGTATTTGCCGTTGTTATTGGCTCGGATACGAGGCGACGAAGACGCTGTGGGGAGTGTGGTCTCGCCTGACGCTGTTGGCGCGGCCCTGGAGATTCTGCGTTGCGTCCTGGGCGGATCACTGGAGAAACTACTGCTCCCTCACGTCCAGGAGATCGTGGATGCCCTCAGCAGCGCCAGCGTCGTGGACTTTGAGACCCCGCGTATCAAATTGGCTCAAGCGCAGCTCGTGCTCTTCCTCTCCGAACTGCTGCAGCGTGAGTTGTGGAGACGCCTTTCCCAAACACTGTGGAAACAGGTGCTGATTCTCTAGCTCTGTTGTATGACCGTGAACAGGACGAGGCCGCGATGCCGTGTCAGCGTTTTTCCTGGAGCATGGACGCCTCACGAACCTCGAGCGTGTGCTGGAGCGTCTCTTCGAGATGGCTGCGTGTCTGGCAGCTATTCCACAGCAAGAGGCCGCCAAAACGTACGCTAAACTGCACTTCATTACTCGGAATTCGCGGCTAATCTCTGCTGTTTGCTTAGGGCGACGGCGTGCTTGGCAGTGCTACAGCAAATCGAAGGTTACGCGACACTGAGCGAGCTGTTTGACTCACACTTTGACTCGTGTTTCACGCGCGCGTCGACTCAATTGCAGGCGCTCTCAGAGATGCAGTGGACGCGAAACAAACCGGACCAACTCCTCGTCAAGCAGCTTCTCTACCACTCAAGCACCGCGTTTCTGCAGGCAGATACACAGCGTATGAGCCTCATCCAGTCCCATTTCCAGGCCATGCGAGGGGAAGACGCTGCTGTTGATGGTGGTGAAGGCACCGTTTCGACCCGTACGCAGCACTACGATCTACTCAACCAGTCACTGGCTAAACGCCTCGGTCTGGACATCACGCCTTCGTTGGCACTGCTGTCTACAGCTTCACACCAGCCCATTGCCGATGCCAACGCGACAGCAGCGTGAGCTTTTTACATACAAAACTCTATATATTCCGCATTCTTTCAATGGCTGTTCGTGGCTTGAATCCCCGTATCTATTGGTCTTTCTTAGTCTCTGGGTTCTTGGCTGCGTCGCTCACTGACGCAACGCGGGTCTTGAGCCATCGCTGGCGCACGAGCAGACTCCAGAAGAAGCACGGAATGAACGGCGCGACCACCATGTAGAAGCCTTCGACGGCCGGCGTGTAGCGCTGCAGCACGAACAGCAGCACGCTCAGCGCCGCAAACGCGCCGTACACGCCTGATACAAAGTTGTAGTTGATGGTCGTCGACGGCGTGAGCAGGTACGTCATCGTAGAGAGAGGCTTCGTGTCGTGGAGTGATGAGCGTGATGCTTGATGCTGGAGCTGTTTGATGGGGAAGAGGTCCAACCTGTTGGAGAGGCGGGTGTACTATGGTAGTCCGATTAGTGACCCAGTGAGGGAGTAATGAAAGCGAGAGTAACCTGGGGGAGGGGTACAGCGTAACCAGGTGGAGCTTGAAAGGGCACTTGAAGTCAAACAGACACGCGGGATCAAAGGCCCCACGGGGATGCTGCATGTACGCGGGCTGTGGCGATGGCTGTGCGGGGCTCTGGTGATATGCAGTGCCGTGGGGGTACATGCTGATCGGTGGGTAGTGTGGTGGTTACGTTTGGTGGTTGTGGTCGTGGCTGAGGGTGGCGTGGCTGTGCAGACCAGTCGCCAAGAACCTGGTGTACCACGTAGACCCTGGGGAAGAAGCGATTATCGTGTTCAAGGGCTTCAATCTGGACGGCTCAAAGGTACTGGTTACGTTGTCTATGTATTCATTGCAAGTACTGAACTGCTGTATGTTGAAGCTCACGATTACGATCACAGCGTTGCCTCAGGACGGGGAGTTATACCAGCTCTCCAAGGTTTTTAGCGACTACGGGTACGAGCCAAAGCGCGACGTGTCTCCCATCACGACCGTCCCAACAATGATCACTGGCTCAAAGAACCGTGCTGTGTTCTTGCGGTCGATCTACGGGGGTGCGTCTCTCAATGGCAAGGTGAGTACAGTACTGTAGCCCACTGGATCCCCCAGGGAAGGTCTCACATAACTGATTGCCGTCAGTACGCTGAGTTCCGGTACACCATGTCGAACGCCGCAGGGGAGACGTCAAAGGAAGGCATTGTCGTGGTTACGACGAACGAGGCGCTGGTTACGAGTACGTTTGACGCGGGCATCGAGAGCTGGAGTATCGTGTCCAACGGCGCGGGCTCGTTGCCCCGCCACCAGCCGATCACGCGCGGCGGGTTACTCAGTTACTACATCTACGGGCTGGAAGCTGTCGTGCACCGCCAGGAGAACGGAGACGACTCAATGCGTTGGTACTTCTCCGCACCGGCCAAGTTCCTGGGTAACCAGTGGGCTTCGTACGGTGGCTCGCTGGACTTTGTGCTGTCCTCAGCGGAAGGCAGTTTTGACCAGGCCAACCTGAACCTCGATGGCAAGGACAAGCTCGTGATTCTCGAGTGCTCGACGTGTAACCAGAACGCCGGGGTTACGCTTGCGATGCCACTCAGTAAGACGTTTTCATACGATGGCACGACGACGCAGTTCTCCTTGCCGCTGAATGAACGCGCTGGCTGGGTCAAGGACCCAAAGAATATCATCTTCGACTGGACGACGCCCTCACAGTGTGAGATGGTGAGCGTGCTCTCGGCGATCTCGTCGCTGCGGATCCTGGGCGATTTCACTAGAGGCCACGAAAGCGTGGCGTTGGATACAGTCACGATCAAGCACGGACAGGGTATCCCACGGGCGTGTTACACCTGATTGATCGATTTATGAATGAATCAAAAATGGAGTGTGCTTCAGCTCAACATATAGCTATTATTTCTTGGAAGGTGGTGGTAGGTCCTGGATACTGGGAAACAGGAACTCGGACTGGATCGGGTAGTGGTCCGAAGGGTACCGTCCATTGCGGTCCTCAGTGATCACCTCCGTGACCAGCACCTTCATCTGCGGTCGGTAGAAGATCCAGTCGATGTGCATCTCAGCGGGCGTCGCTCCTCGCTCGCCGTCGTTGTGGATACCAGCCCAGCCGTGGTAGGTGTAGGAGACCGTGCCGATCTTCTCCTGGGCTTCGGGCCACGCCTCCAGCAGCTGTGGGCCCTCAGTATCTTTCGTGAAGTACTGGTACGTGCTCGTGTGGCGGTACGTATTGAAATCACCCATGAGAAACAGCGGCGCGTCCGGAGTCTTGGTGATCTTCTGGATCCGATCCCACAGTAACCGCGAGCCTTCAGCGCGGGAGTTCGCACCGACGTGGTCGAGCTGCGTGTTGAAGAAATAGAACTCCTGCTTGGTCGCATGCAAGCGGAACTTACACCACGTCACGAGCCGCACACACGCCGCGTCCCAGCCCTTGGTGTGGGCTGTGTCGGGCGTCTCCGAGAGCCAGAAGTTGCCGCCTTCGAGGAACTCGACGACGCTCGTGTCGTAAAAGATCTGCTCAAACTCGCCGTTCACCTCACGCTCGATACCGTAGCGCTCGTACGGGTGCGTCAACAGAGTCTACCATCGCAACACAAACTCATGAGTTATCCAGCCAGACAATAGCACCCAATTGTAGCCTCAGTACATACCTGGAGTTCTGCGAGCTGGTCTTTCAGGCCTTCCTGCGTGCCCATGATCGCAGGGTGATACCGGTTGATGATGTCCGCGACGTGGTCTTTACGGTACGACCAGCCATTGAAGCCGTCGCTCGCACCAGCGAACCGCAGGTTGAACGTCATGAGTTTGAGGTTTAGCGGCGCGGCCACAGCTTCAGCCGCGCGGCCTCCTTTGAGTCGCGGCACGACTGCTGCTGCTGCTGCATTGCCCGTCGCGGCCTCCAGCGACGCTGCGCTGGACGCTCCAGGAAGCGTCTTGTAGCCCACGAACAACAGGAAGCAGAACAGCGTACCCACGACGATGAACACGCGGTCCTGCAGCGTGGTCACGGACGCGTTGCGGCCGCCTGGACCAGGAACGCGGCGCCGCGCTGTGCCTGGAGACGACAGGCTACCGCCGTCGGCGTGGCGGTACGGGTTGCGCGGCGCGTTGCTGCTGGGGAAGAAGGCGTCGAAGCCGTTCATCGAAGAGGAGGACGGAGGACGGAGACCGGGAAGTGATGGCGAGCCGCGCGCAATTGCGGATGCGGACGAGTGCTTCGTGGCGTCATTACGTATAGGCCAGCTCAGATGTGATGTTAGGAACATAATCAGATTCGGAGGGATGACGGTTTGTATCTGGGTAGACGATTAGGTTGAGCTAGTATTGACTTGCCAACGAAGCTAGCTGCATTCTATTAGCATTTTTTCGAACAGTTTGACGACATTTCACAAGCTTGAATCGTCACGGACCGAGCAGCCTGCAGCATGGTGAACGCCACCAACTCACCAGTGGCGCCTGGCCCGATCGCAAGGTCGCAGCCACATAAACTACCAAACCGCATCCTTGCCTGTAGCGTCATTCTATTTGGGAACCGTAGTATTCCGTGTGCTTCCATTCTCGTCCCCAAACCCATTTTTGGACTGTGAGCCCAGGTCCAAACTGCTGTAAGTCCGATACCAATGTTGCTCGGTGCGTGTCAGAACAATAAGGCGACTGAGAGAGAAAGAAAACCATGGCACCAGGCGCCGCGCAGATCAAGCTCTATGGCCGCTACTCCGTGCAGCGCATGCTTTCGCTCGATGCGTACTCCCAGCGGACAAGCTACGGATCCACCGCACTCGCTGTGCTGCTCACGCCACTGCCGTGTCTCGTGGCTGTTGCGCTTGCGGACTCGAATCCGCTGGAGCCCATCGAGAAGGGGCTCTCCCACTCCCAAGGCGTGTGGGTGCGAAACGTCTTCGTCTCCTGGATCTACGGTGTGTGTGCTCTGGAGCAACTCCGCCACTTCACTCCGAAGCTTCCGCTGCCAATACGACTCACGTTGGCGATCTCAACTGTGGTATCGATTGAATCGATTGCCATCACGTCGGACTCACCAAAGCTGTCGGGTTTCCACTGCCATTCTGGATCCAAATCATGTGCGTGCCATGGGGAATCATGTTCACGTGCTCGACGTGGTTCGTTCTTCGCTCCTACATTCAAAGCAATCCATCAGTGGTGCCATGGCTAAGCCAGTTCATGGTGATTCTGTCGTGTGAGATCTCGCTCGCGTTGATTTATCCCGCCTACAACGCTGTCTTTGTGATGCTTTCGGGTGAGAACCAGACAGCATTTACTCTGCTGTTGCCTGTAATCAAGTGGTTCCTGAAGAGAACGCTGAGCCTTGCTCTACAAAACGTCGACGACCTCAAGCCGGAGATCATAGTGTTCAACATCGAGGTTTTCGGTGCGCTGTTCGTCGCGTCGAGCATACAAAACGCGAAATCCATGGGCACGTACATCGTGATTATGATCTTGGACTTCATCCAAACGTGTTACGGCCTTCGAAATCTGGACAAATTGCTCAAGGACAACGCCGCGTTTTCAGAAAAACTGGGCCTTCGCCAAGACCAAGTGATCAACGCGGCGTTAGCCATCGCACAGGCATACCCAAACAGCGAGCAGCTCATCGAGCTCGAAGCGTTGTTAGAACGTCAACGCCGGAGCGACGGTGGAGCGTTGGCCGGATCCTGTCGTCGTTCAATCCTCACAGCAAACAAGCCACGAGCATTTCGCCCATACCACTTGTCGTGACGAAGGTTACTGATCATGAAGGGAACGAAGCTCTCAACTCACGAGCCCCGACAGAGAAGCCCAAGAACCCGATTCAGTCGCTGACGGAAAAAGAGCAGCGCGTGTATCTTCTCAAGATACTCCAACTGCTGCATCGAGTCGAGTTTCTACCGCTGATCGAGTTCACGGAAGTGATGACCCCCATCGTCTACTGTGAGTTTCCTTGCTCACACCCTTGCGCTCACTTCACTTCCTAATTGCTATAATGTATCTATGCAGCGGTGTATTTGGCAGTGGGGTTTGGCATGCCCAACCGGGCGTTCTACCCGCAGCTCAAGGACATGGATGAACAGCGTCTACGAAGCACGATCATCACAATCATGGCCAACGCAACGCTGGAACTCGCGTCGCTCGTGCTGCTGGGTGTCGTGTTGTGGAAAAAGCTCCAGATCTCGGCGCTGACGCACTTGGCGTTCGTGCTCAAATCGGAGTGGCGCGATATCCAGGCCAAACTAGTTCACTGGGTGGTCGTGTCGATGCAATGATCGCTCATTCATCTTGGTAAGGGCATTATTCCACAGAGATACACGCTTCAAATCCTCACTCATCCTCTTGTCTACGCCACATTACGGGGCTGCAGGAGCTGATTATACGTTCCAATTCAAATGGCTTCTTCAGGGAAAGTAGCTGTCGGTCGAGTCGCCAAGCATTGGGAGTATTTCACTCTTGTACTTCGAGACAATGAAGCCGTTTCACGACATCTCGGCTGTGGGGTCCAGGACCACTTGACAGCAGCATCTCGTTATCACTCACAACATGCGAATGACCAACCAGACTACTTGCTGCACCTAGGCCGTGGCAATGGAGTGGTGGCTGCGGGAGTGGAGGTGTTGCTGGTCTCCTTCTCGATCAACTTGATCTGCTGGAACCCCTTCAACACGTCGGTTTGAATGCCCTCTGCGAAGCCACTGGGTGCGCAGTTGACTGAGCTGAGGCTCTTGCCGCCACCGATACTTGCCGTGGCAGCCGCACAGCCCGTGTGATAATGCAGCGGTGACCTGTCTGGCGTTGGGCACGAAGAATCTCCGTCGTTCGGACCCACCCTCGAGGAGCCCACACACTCGCGGAAACTGAAGCTCATGCTCGCGCTGAACAAGAGACACGTCAGCGAGCAAACGTCGAGGCGCGTGCACATGTCGAGCTCCTAAGAAGCCCGAGAACGAGCTGAGTACGAAGCCAAGATCAAGACCGAGGAGGAGGCCACCGAGTGAGCACGAGTCCAGGCGGCGGACGGAGTGTCGGCGCCGCTACGCTCGGATTCCGCGTTCTCGAGCAGCTGTGCAACAGCCCACACCACCACCGCCACCACAACGGCCAGCTCGCCGCCCCACTTGAACGATGAGGACGAAGCTGACTGGGGCAAGATGTTGCCGCTGCGCCACTCACGTCCGTGCCTACCTCGTACGAGCCCTCTGTCTGGATAGTACTTAACAGTACTTGCATTTCAGCAGACAGCTCCACTTCACTCCTACCTATTCGCTTGTAATCCCTCCACTGGTCGTGATGAAGGGCCTTGGATTAACGGAGACCACGTTCGAAGAGTTCACGCGCAAATAATCCCGATGAGTATTTGTCGGCGATTTTGTCAGCGTCCTGGCACGGTCTTCATGCCAACAAGGCCACTGACATTCACACAATCACAATCTCAAGCATCAATACGTAGAGCATCCTCCAGGTCAGTACTCCAGCATATCACCACGTACACTGGGTCTCGGCAAACTCCTTGCGCCGACAGCGTCGGGTAGGTGTACGGGATGAGCGCCAGCACGGGCGGCTTGCCGTTCTTGCGCTCCACACGGCACACGCAAATGCCCTCGCTGTCGTCCGAGGTCGGGTCGCCCTTGCGGCCGTAGATCAGCGGCAGGTGGAAGCTGCGTAGTATACCAACAGTATCAGTGGGCCTACCAGTTAGTGATTCCCGCAGTCGGCCAGGTTCTGGGAGAAACGTACCGGTGGACGTCGAACTGCTCGTTGAGCAGCACGATGCCGGACGCGATGGTGTCCTCGCGCTTGTCGAAGAGGCGCAGCCACGCGTCCACCTCTGCGTCCGCGGCCTTGAACGTGGCGGCCAACACGCGGCTGTCGGCGTCGAACACGACGGCGTTCGTCCACTCGTTGTGGGACTGGAGTACCGCCAGCAGCGTCGCGGTCGTGAGTGGCGCAGCGACGGCGGTGGCTGAGGAGGAGGAAGAGAAGGGGACGGCGGAGGAGGGAGCGGCGGAGGCGTGCGGGGGGGGGGGGGGGGCGGGGGGGGGGGGGGGGGGGCGGGGGGGGGGGGGGG
>JAADXI010000831.1:0-14311 GCA_023337615.1 Pythium brachiatum | reverse complement strand
ATTCCGCGTCCACGACCGCTTCGCGAACAAGCAAAAGCACAATCTCCAGACGCGGCATAGCGGCATCTCCATGTACGAAGGCATGCAAGCGCTGAGCCGCAAGATGAGCTACAGAGCCAAGATTATCGCCCACAAGCTATGCGAGATCTTCGAAGCCATCGAGGTGTTTGATTCCGGATACACGGAGATCGCCGAGTTTCGCTCGTTCCACAAGGTGAGTCAATGGGACAAAAGGTAGTAGTGCTGGTTGTTGGCTGCTAACACTCTGTGTGTGATTGATTGCCTGAAGCAATGTATGGTCAAGGAGCAGCTTCGACCGAAGCCGTCCCCGATGGGTCTCTACTACACACACGACCACCTCCCCGCCGAGGAGCTCGCGTCGCTCGACTCGCTACTCACCGGTGCCAATGAGATAGCGGAGAGAACGCTCGTGAAGGTGCTGATGGAAAGCGAGCCCATGCTGGACACGCTGGCTCAGTTTGACCGCATGGGCTACGGCGGAATGAACTTCGACGAGTTCTGGGACTTGGCGGAGAATGTGCTGCGGGATTTTACGTCCAGCTACACCGTGCCAGAGGACGAGCCGACGTGTTCGGTGTTCTGCTTACGCCATGGGACGACGGAGGGCTACGCTCTCGACCGCTGCTGTGTACGCTGCTCCGCACAGGTATGCGATCCTGCATGAATTCTTTCTTGGTGAACACAATCAACTCACGGGTTTTTGATGTGTTCAGTATCAAGACCAAGAGCTTCTCCCGCCCAACCAGAGTTCGCGTGCGAATCCCGAGTCTGAATCTAATGCAGCTTCTGATGAAGAAGAGGATCATGACGAGGAAGAAGAGATCCACGAGAAGGATGAGAAGCCTGTGGAGGTGCAACTGCGGTTGAAGGCCCAGACAACTCAACGACTCTCGCAGCGTCTGACTGAACGCCGACCAACAGTAAAAGGGGACGAGTCGGAGCAACTTGAAGGCGACTCCTATTTGGTCGACACTCTGGAAAAGCTGGAAGCCGCCGAGTGGCACGTCCGCCATCGTCGTGAAAGTCTCGGCCATGCTGCACTGGAGGCAGCGCTGAGTGGGCGATGCATCTCCGGTGTGGCCACAGCCAGAAGAACGTCGTCTGTATCAAGCTCATCGAACCGATCGCTTCGACCGAAAGTCGCGACCGACACAGCGTTTGCGGTGACTGACTTCGTAGCGGAGGCCGAAGAGCGGAAGCAACTGGCGTTTGGTTTCTCTGTTGAAGGCTCCAGGCGCCAGCTCGAGAGACTTCCATCCAAAACGAAGCCAACGAAGCAGCAGCCCACAGTCACCAAGAAGAAGAAGCGACGCACACGATCCGCAGCACAGCACTCGACGCGCTTACAAAGCTCCCAGTCGCTGTCGACGCTGCTACGGATGGAGCTGGAGGACGCAAAGCATTCAGGGAGGTGTGACGTCGCAACGCGGTCGACGAAGCTGATCGAGACTGTGCACCGCGGCGAGTCCAAGCGGAAGCAGGTGCGTCACGCTTCACTTGCGGATTCTATTCGTTGTGGGAATGTATGGATATTGACGCTGTTGTGAATGGCTGTAGCTCGATCGCCTGGTGCTCGCGGAGCTTGATGACGTCAAGCAGCGCTTGGCCCGGCTTCTCGAGTCGTCGTAGCACTCTCGTGTCTGTCTTTCACTGTGTTCATATCGTAGAGATACCACCGCAGTCCACTCACACGCTCACTCCACTGAGGCTTCCAGTCAGGCACGCGGAACTACACAACACAAAGCAATCGCATGAGTTTCGGCTTCCGAAGCAGCGAGAATGGAAAAGCCACGTACCCCAATGGACAGCACCATCGCACTGGAGCTCAGCTGCTCTGCCAGATACTCCCTGATGCCGTGAAGCGACTCTGCGAACGCGTACACGATCACGAGGCGTGCATCTCGCAGCGTCACCTTCATGATATCGCCCTCAATAATCTGGATTTGCTGCTGCAGACCACTGGCCACCACGCACTTGGCCGCCGCCTGGACAAGCGCTGGATCCAGTTCGATGCCCAGCGCTCTGCAGCCGAACTGCTGTACGCCGGAGATGAGCCATCGGCCATCGCCGCAGCCCAGATCCACGAGCAGCTCGTGCTGTGCGAGGCTGAGCTGCTGGCTCTTCAAGTGCGACCACACGGCGTCGATCACGCTGGCGGGCGACGGGCTGTACGGAGCGAACAGCGCCGTTGTTTCCTGTGTCTGCTGGCTGTCCACGCGCGTGAGAGTGAGTGCGTCAGACGCGCGCTGCTTCGCGGCCGCCAGCAGCAGCGCACGCACGCGGCGGCGATCATGAGTTGCTGCCATTTTGCTTCGTTATTTTCTTCCTCTCCAATAATTATTGTGAGCTCTTCGATGGATCGGATCTGATATATTGTCTGAGACCATCTGAGTTGGGCTGCTTCCTCATTCTGATTGGCTAATAATTTGACTGGTAACCCTGTGGAGTAATTGGAGCTGAGGAAACCAAAAGCCCCCGAAGCGACGACGAAAATGGTGACGCGCGGAGCGATCGCGAAGGCGAGCAAGAAGCAGGCGCCGCCTCCACAGGCAAGCCACGATGCGGGCAGCGACAGCGACGACGAGGCGCCTGAGGTCGTGTCAAAGGTGAGCGCGCAGGAGCAGGCGCTCGAGCAGCTCCGCCACGAGAAGGAGGCCAAGGCCAAGGCCAAGGAGGCGGCCGCCAGCGTCAAGCGGTGCGTACATTGCATGGATCGAAGTGTCGGTGTCTGGGTGTACATGATTGCTAACTGTTTGTTGATCAACGTTACAGAAAGCGCAAGGCGCGAACGGAAGAGAGCGAGGCAGCGAAGGCTGACGATGATGAAAAGGAGGAGGAGGCGACGGAGGAGGCGCCTGAGCTGCCTGCTGATGTGCTGTCGGCGATCGCGACGCGTGACGAGTAAGTTTTCTAGGATTCAATGCTTCAATACTTCAATGCTTTAGTAGGGTAGTGATGACTGTAGTGCTGACGAAGGATGGTTGGTGTGGTTGTAGAGAGGACCGAACAGAGCAGGAGCTGGAAGAGGAGCGCGAGGAGCTCCGCCGCAAGCGCGCGGCCGCCGCCAAGAAGCGCACGCATATCCGCGACTTCGGCTCCGTCAAGGTGCAGACGCTGGAGGCGCTGGACGCGACCGAGAGCCGCAAGCTCACGGAGGCCGCGACCGCCTTTCTCGACCGCAAGGCCGCCCCGCACCGCGCGCGCATGAACGTGCTTGAGGGTCACACCACGCAGTTCACCAAGAGCCAGAAGCGCCGCTTATAGATCTCCCACAGTGTGTCCATAGAGCCTCATCCATATACCCATGTATCCATCCATTCATCCACCTCCATTTTACTCATTCATTACCTCATCCATTTTGCACCCATGTCACTAACCTATTATGTCACTCGCACGAGAGCACTCTTCACACGACATTCGTACGACCTTCCCGCAACCTCCGCGCAACCTCCTGGTGTTTGTCCATCAGCCTGCTGGCCTTCACTCACAAATCCCACTCCTGTCTTTCTGACGAGTAGCGCACCAGGCGGACCTGGAGGACTTCAGGCGCCAGTTTCCCACGCCTTCCGCGGAAGATTCCTCGCGTCTCTTGCGTCACGCACTGCATCCGCATTCTCTCCATCTCCCCCACTGCATCGCTGCCTGTGTGAGTGAGTGGGTGGCTGACGTATTTACGGCGCGTCACTCGGCCGCGTCAGCTTCCAATTTTACTTACGCGGCGCCGCTCCACCAGAAGATCGTCTGCGCCGCCACCAAGCACCCAACACAGACCGCCGTCAGTATCAGTTTATCACATCTACATCAGACCATCATGACGGACCGCACGCGCGCCGCGACGCTGGACGACTCGGCGCTCTCACTGTCTCTTCCTGTTCCGCCTCCACCGCCTCCGCCGCAGCGCGTGCCGGAGCGCCAGTCCTCGGCCGACTGGCCGCCGCACCGCCCGCCGCTCGCGCCCGGCAGCTTCACGCCCAGCAGCGCGCCCAGCAGTCTCCACGGAAGCCCCGAGCGCAGCAGCAGCAGCGTCAAGAGCTTCGGCTCGAACCCGCGGCTCACGCGCGATAACCGCTCGCTGTCGGAGCGCAAGCTGTACACGCCCACGGCCGACAAGCTCGTGCTCGTGATGGTCGGATTGCCGGCACGCGGCAAGTCGTTCATCGCCAAGAAACTCGCCAAGTTTGTGAGCTGGAAGGGCATCAAGTGCCACGTGTTCAACGTCGGCCAACTGAGACGCACGATGTGTGTGGGCAAGCAGGACCACACGTTCTTCGACCCAAACAACCCACGCGGCCGCGAAGAGCGCGAGCTGCTGGCCATGCAGTCGCTCCAGCAGGTGCAAGACTGGTTCATGGGCGGCGACAGCCCAGGCGGAAGCACAGGTAACAGCAAGGATGCCGGTGGCGGAGAAGTCGCAGTGTTTGACGCGACCAACTCCACGAAATCAAGACGCCACGCGCTGCTCGAGACCTTCCGCACGTTCGCCAAGACCCACAAGATGAGCGTTCACGTGGTGTTTATTGAGAGCATTTGCACGAACGAAGCCGTGATCAACGCGAACATTGCGCAGAAAGTGGCGTGCAGTCCGGACTACAAACACCTCAGTGAAGAAGACGCTGTGGCGGATCTGAAGCTGCGCATGAAGAACTACGAGGCCGCGTACGAGGCGCTCGACGACGAAGAGGGCATCAGCTACATCAAACTGTTTGATCTGCAGTCCAAAGTCCACGCCAAGGGCATCTACGGCCACGTCGCCAAGTCCATTCTGCCCTATATGATGAGCTTCCACATCGAGCACCGCCCCATTTGGCTCGTGCGTGCCGGCCACTGCACTGAAGTGCGAGCCGACTTCCAGGCCATCAGTAGAGATCCGTGTATCGCGTCGCGGTCGGCGCGGCTGAGTCCGCTGGGCATGGCGTTCGCCAAGCGATTGGGCAAGTTTGTGCAGCAACGCACGGCGTTCTTTGCAGAGGAGCTGGGCATTATTGACGCGACGACGGCCCACGAGAACGACGAGGACTCGCCGTCGCCCAATCTCATCATGACGTCCACGCTGCCACGAGCCGTGGAGACGGCCCACTTCATGCCACACGGACAGCTCTGTACGTGTGTCTACCAGTGGACTGGTTGATTGGAGGTGGACAACTTACTAACGGATGGACTGCGTGTGTTGTTTGTGGATGAGCAGCACAAGTGGCGACGCTGAATCCGCTGGACAAGGGCGAGTGCTACGGTCTCACGATGGACCAGATGAAGCAGCTCATGCCTGTACGTTGCCTTCTATCGGAAGATGGAACCACAGAGTGCTGACTATCGTGTTACTATTAGGAGGCGTACGAGGCCTACTGCAAAGACCCGTGGAAGACGCGCTTCCCAGGCGGCGAGTCCTACTACGATCTCATGCTGCGCATTGAGCCCGTGCTCATCGACATCGAGCAGCACACGGGCCCCGTGGCCGTGGTCTCCCACATCTCCACGCTGCAAGTGCTCTACTCGTACTTTCTGGGCGTGCCGATCCAGAACTGTCCAGACCTGGAGATCCCGTTCCACTCGGTGCTGGAGCTCGTGCCACACCAGGACGGCTGGACCACGACCGTATTTAATCTCCGCACAGACGACATCACCGCCGTCGAGATCGACCGGCCCATCGAGCCATACAAGTAGCTTGGGCGCTTTTTGCGTAATGTGTTTCTCCTCTCTTCTCTCTCTTCTCTTCTCATTCTCATTCTCTCTTTCTCTCAGCTTCACCAGTGCTTCAGGACGGCGACAGGCGCTTGAAGATGAGGTTTTGGTGCGTGAGTTCACTAGCGCGGAGCATCGGACGGTGCTGGTCGTGGTGTTCCACTTCGTCCAAGTGGCCTTCGCCCTCCAGCACCACGTCGAAGTCCACGCCCTGGTCCACGACCAAGCGGAAGCGGCACTTGTACCGTTTCCCCAGTTCTTTCGGCTGGAAGCTCGCGCGGATCTCCAGCGGTGCAAACACCAGTCGCTTACTGTCGTCGTCCACTGCGTTTAGAAGATCTTTGCTGGAGTTGGCTGCTGGCTGAGGCGCGCCTCCTGCAGAGCGAAGTGAGACTGTCGGGCCCCGAACGACGCCACGCATGAGCGAGAAGCTGAAGACGCTAGCGTCGTCCACAAAGTGCGCGTGGTGCTTGGCCACTTCCTGCTTCTGCGCGCGGGACACAGGGCGCGGACGCGGCACGTGGACGATCGAAAAGCTTGCTGACACTGTCGTGGGGTTGGCGACTCGCACAATCACACTGCGTGTGCGAGAGAGGAAGACGCGGCCGAAGCAGTGGACAGAGGGCGACACAACCACCAGCGGCCGTAGGATCTCACTCCTCAGGCAAATACGCTGCACCGAGTCGTTCGTGAAGCGCACGAGCAGCTCCCCATCCACCTGCAGCTTGAGTTTGTCCTTGAGCTTTGGGTCCGCGCCTTTGGACGCCATGGTCTCCGCTACTACAGCTGAGAGCTTCGCTGGATCCAGTCGCATTTCGATCCGCACGGCCATTTGCGGAGGCAGCGTGAACAGGAACGACTCGCCGTCGGCTCTGCGATGCGCTGGCGGCAAGTCAGAGGTCGCTAACGGATGCTTGGGCGCACGCGACTCGGCTCTCGTGACTGCGAATGGCCCAGTGCTCTCCAGACGGAAGGTCACGCGCGCGTTCATGTGATTGGTCAGCGACAGCTCTTTCCGGTGGAACGCGTGGCTCCACGTGGACACAGCGGAAGCGGACAGCAGCGTGGACCACGTCGTGAACTTGATGTGGTACGGCGTCTGCGTGGTGAGCCGCGGCTGGTCGAGAAACAGCTCGGGCTCCACGACGTCCGCGCTTAGAAGCACGCGGATACACTTGGGACTGGAGTTACTCGCTGCGCTCTTGGCACTGGTGCCTGGCGGCGTCGGCGTGCTCCCACGCGCGAGTGCGTTGGCCATCCTCACGGCCTGGATGGCTTTGCCTGCTGCGGTGGGCACCGGCGTCTTGGCACTGCGAGTAGTAGTAGCTGTCTCACAACGCTGATCTACTACTGGCTCACGAGATACTGGTGATGATGACACACTGCCGTCTGCCAACAACTCCAGCGACGCAGCAGAAGACGTCGCAGAGTCACCGCCAGTGAGCGTGGGGCTGGTTTCCAGCCACTGCGCGTCTGCTACGAGCAGCACACGTGACGCCAACGGAGTCAGCGAAGGCGAGAACGTGACGCTAAACGGCGTCGTGGAGAAAGGCTGCACGAGCGCGTGCGTCGGTGTGATCTCAAAGGGGAAATCCACGTCGTCCGAGTCGGCGACGGGCGTGATGCGCACTTGGACACGCGCCGCAAAGTCCACGCGCAGCGAAAGCTGCACGAGCTGGTTCTCTTTGCCGCTTTCCACGAGCTTCCACCCCACTTTGGCTGCGCGGGGACCTCGGTTCATGACTCGCAGTATCCTGGTAATTGGGGGAGAGCGCACGCAGATGTGGCCGAAGGAAAGCGTCGGCTTGAGAGGCTGCTGCTGCGGCTTGAGTGGCTTCTGTCTCGGGAAGTGCAGGCCGACGCAGTTGCGGTCCAGCACCAGCGGCGTGCCCACGACCGTCGCGTGAATGGGGAGAAGCACAGGCGGTAGCCCCACGGCACGCGAGGCCAGCGCGTCTGTGAACACGCCGGGCATGTTGTTGAAGCACGAGACAAACACCACGGCTTGTTGCCAAGGTGCGATGCGCAGTGTCCGCACAGGCTCCAGCGCGTGCGCGTGCGACTGGTTGCTGTTGCTGCTGTTGTCGGTCGCAACAGGCGACACTGTCGTCACCAGGAACGCGACCCCGCGGCCATCGCGAAGCAGCGCGCGGTCTTGCTGCGTGTGCTCCTGCTCTCGCATGTAGTCGCGGCCCTGGTCCGTCTGGAAGCGCTGCGTTGGCTCGTGTTCGTCTGTGAGAAGCAGCTTCTTTCTCGCTGTTTTGCTGGACTTGGGACTTGTGGAGCCGCCTGAAGCTGACGAGTGCGAGCGACTGAGTGCTGTAATCGTCTTGGGCGTCCGTGGCGCTACTCGCGAGCCGCTGCGTGAGCTCTTAGACGACAAGGACAAGTCGTGGCTGTTGATGCTGGACGCTGATTCCACTACTGGAGCTGCTGCAAACCGCCTGGGCTCTAATTCAACGTGGGCTTCAATGCCACTGAAATTGCGGAGCACTAGCTGCAGCGAACGCCGCTCAGTGAGTGGGATCTCATCGCCAAACAACAGCTTGGGCAGTGCGTTCAGTGGGTTCACGTCCGGTTCGAACTCTCCGTCCGCGACGTTGATACCACGCGCCTTCGCGACGTCGATCGGCGCTAGTGGCAGCGACTCCGACACGGACAGCACATCGTACGTGAGCACGAGTCCCTTGTGGTTGGAGGCGACTTCAAAGCCCAGCGGCCCTGGCAGGCCCTGCACTGAGCACGCCAGCAGCGTCGTGGTCTTGCCAGCTTGCCGGGGCGTGTAGCTGAGCCGTATGGAGAACGTTTCTTTCGACCGGAGCACGCCTTGCTTGGGCGCAAACTCGATACTAACGGCCTTGGAGACACCCTGTGGCTCCATGAACTTGAAATTCGCTTCTAGATTCGACACATTGACCAGTTGCAGCGTGCGGTCGACGCGAACGCCTAGATATGTCGTACCCAGAGCGAGTTTCAGCGGCGTTAAGAACACATTGGGGCTTTGGATCTCGCCACGCGCGCTGACGCTGACGCTGTGAGGCGCTGAGCGACTGGAGAACGACGGCGGCAGTGTAGACGCCAAGCTCTTCAATGCGAACGTGCCTCGAAACCGCTCAGGAAGAGAACCGGCTTGACACGCGACTGAGATCTGCATGGTCTCACCTGGCTCGAGCCGTCCAGTGGGTGGCTGGAAGCTGATGGCAGCGCGTGGAGCGAGGTCGCGCGTCGTGAACATGGCGAGACTACCAGTGGAGCTGCGGTTTGTACGGTCGCCGCTGCTTTGAACACCAGAAGAAGCTGCTGAGTGGCGAGAGCTGATCGACTCTTTGGAGCTGTGGCGACGCAACGCTTTCGAACCACGCGGTGAGACTTGTTCTGAAGACGACTCTTCTTCTTCTGCGTGTGGAGCTGCGACTTGCGCGATGGGCACGGCGGCTTCAAGATGCACCAGCAGCCAGTCAGAGGCAGCGACACGCGAATCGTTGCGGATCGTCAGCGTCGTCTCGGTCTTGGCGCTGACCAGCACGAGCCCGAAGTCGATCTCCTGCTGGGAGATCCGCAGCAGCGGCTCGCCTACGACGCCTTCAATCCGCAGCCAGCGAGCGACGGAGGAAGATGAAAACGGGTCACTGATCATACAGGGGACGGAGACGGAGAAGCGACCGACGGCGAGTGGCATGAATGTGAACTCCACGTCGGTGAAGGACTGTGGCGGGATCTCCATAGTCAAGCGATTGATTGTGAGATCAAACCGCTTGGTCGGCTCGTTCACGCCTGGTGAATCCATGAGACGAGCCTTTGCCAAGTCCCAGCGCATGCTGACGTGGGAGTCGCAGTCGTTCACGACTCGTGTCGTGGCTGGGTACGCGTGGCCCAACTGCAACTCAGTGGTTTCGCTCTGGACGATTCGCACAGCAGACGGCTCCAAGTGGAAGGAGCCCAGCTTCCCCGCACCGCTCAGCGCTACGCTCATGCTCTTGACCTCTGGCTCAGCCGTCAACAGCAGTCGCTTGGTCGGACTGCCGTTGCGTTGCTGCTGAAGCTGCAAGTCTCGCAGTCTCTGGAAGGTCTCCGCTAACAGCGTGAGTTGGTCGGGACCAGGCATGCTGCATGCTGGGATATCGTTGATGTACAGCACAAGACGCCACTGCGAGAACCGCACGGCACTGGGCGGCGTGAATGCCACTGTGAAGCCCGCTGAGTCGCTCTGCTTCAGCACGCCCAGCGCTGGCTCAACACGGTACGGACACGGCTGTGAGTGAGCCTTTGACCCGTCTTGCGTCTCCAGTCTCCACGTGAACTTCAAGTCGATCGGTGTGTCGTTTTGCACTGTAAAACTCTGCGTTGCCGTTGCCTGTAGCAACAGTTCCTGTGGAAACACGAGCTGCGAGACGCGGCCCATGGAGGCAACGGACATATCAATAGGCTGCATGTTAACACCCGTGATGCTCAGCTCCACTTGGCAGCCGCGGCCCACGAGCTGGAACACGCGCACGAGGCAGTTGTCGCACACCATCACGAACTTCTCCCTCAACTCGCCGATCGCTGACGGTAGAAACATCAGCTCCAGCGCCACGCTCTCGCCCGTGTCCAGCTCCATTTCGTTTGGAGTGAGTGTGAACGGGCCGACATTGAGTCCTCCTTTAGTGAGGAACTCTGCGATGATGGAGCCGATCGCTCCCGCGCGGAACGTCGTAGTGCTCTCGCATCTGTGCCAGTCCTGCTCCGTCATCAGCCAGAAGCGTGCTTTGCCTCCCTTGTTCTTGCACGGTATCCGCGTGACTGTCTGGCTGCCAACGAGCGTGTGCTGGGCGCGAAGCAGCAATGGAATAGAGAGTTCCGGAGGCGTGCGATGCGCGAGAATCGGCAGTGGGAACTGCGCTGGCTGGCCACCCGCGTTGCCTTCGTACTGAATGGTCATGGTGTCTTTGTAGTCGGCGCGTGAGTCGGGCGCGAACCGAAGCTTCACTTCGACGTGCATCCCAGGCGCCACGAGCCCGCTGGCATCAGGAAACACGATCTCGTCCACAGAGAAGTAGATGCTGCCAGGCGGTAGCACGCGCACGCGGCGACTCAGTTGGCTCGTGTTGCGCAGGAAGAACGACTGCTCGTACACTCCGCCAGTCTCATAATCAGTAAACTCCACGGGCGACGGCACGGCCAGGAAGCTGGACTGCGTAGCGAGCTGCTCGTCATCTTGCTGCGGAGCGGCTGCGTACCGTGGATTCCTCACAAAGTCCAGTTTGGTTTGCATGCGTTCGAGAATCGCCATGTTCTTGCGCTTCTCGTGCGCTGGCATTTGGGAAACTGACGCGCCAAAGCGAACGCTCTCGTCTTTGGGCGGAGAGCTGGCGCCTGTCGCCACAGCCACGTCGTCCACGGTCTCCGCTACTGATGACGCGTGTTGTTTGGTTTGTCTGCTAATCGCTTCGGCGGCCTTCACTGTCTCAATGTGGTACTCGTGCATCGTGAGTGTCGTGTCTTTGCGGACGTCGTAGGAGCTCGTCGTGGTGAGATATCCAGGCGGCTCGCGCTTGATGCCCGCGACTTTCCTGGCCAAAAACGCCGGCCCATTGCCGCTCTTGTCCAGTCGATTGCGGTGGTAGTTCTTCACCAGCTCCTTCGCATGCACGAGCGTTGTGCCAAACACACCAAACGCCTGCAGCTCCCCAACGCTGAGATGCAAGTTAGATGGCCCCATGGGGATCTGCGCCTTGATGATGAGCCCCTGGCGCGCGAGATCCGCAGCGATCGCTTCGTCTTTCGCGTTGGCGTCGCTGTATCGTTCGTCCAGAAACGCCATGAGCTGTCCCGCCGTCGAGTGCTTCAGTGCCAAAGCTTTCTGGATGAGCTGCTTGCGAGATTCGCCCAACGCCACGTACGGATTCATGGGCACTGCAGCAGGTGCCGAGGGCTGCGGGGCTTCTCCATTATCCAATACAGAAGCGTCGTCACTCGGTGGAGTTGCGGTCACAGAGACATCACGTGTAGGAGACTGCTCGGCTACTACTACTTCGTCTGCAGTCGCAGGCGTGGCCTCGCTGTCGTTGAACTCGGGATAAAACTGGTGGAACGCCCGGCGGATCACATGGGAGACCGTGCCGACCGCCACGATCTCGGGCTCCTCCGCGTGCGCTGGCTCCTCCTCCACGGGCGGATCTGCTGGTGCGACAGGATCTGGCTCCGCTGAGGGTAGAGCTGCCATTAGCTCAGGCGCAGGCGCCATCTTCGCGCCGTTGGGGCGAGCCGCCGCGACCATGTTGGCCAAATCAAAGTTCAATTGTGGTAATAAGCAGGCTCGCGTCCTTTCGCGGTCATGCGGTCCAACCTCTATAAAAGCATATACGCGCTATTTTATACTCTACCACGAGACGTTCTATCTACTTCAACCTCTTACAAATGATACTTGATATTGGCTCACTTTTTCTCTCATATTTTATATACGGTCTCGTTGTAATGGCACGCACATACACACTCCTCTCCTGCTTCTCGTCCCTTGTGTTGGACGCCTCCACAGTTCAGTAGCTTCCACTGTGGCTTACTGCTTGCTGGCCTCGGCCTCAATGGCTGGCTTGGGCGCCGTCGGCCACGTGTTGAACAGCACGATCAGCGCCGAGATGCAGCCGACCTGGCCGATGATGCCGTCGTGGAGCTTGCGGCCCCAGATGCGCTCGGGCAGACGGATGCCGCTGGTGTTGGAGGACACGATGAGGTCGCACGTGACCTTGATCACGGCCAGAAACTTCTTATGGCGGCCGCTCTGCAGCGCCGCCAGCTGCGCCTTCAGCGACTGGATACGCGCCGGGTCTTCCTCGGTCTTGAGCACGTCCAGGATCGCCTTCTCCTTGTCCACGTCCGCATTCAGCGTGTTCATGGCCATGATGAAGCCAGCGACGTTGGCGAAGAACCACAGCACGCCGCCGCGCTTGCCGGCCTCATCGGCGTCAAAGTTGAACACGTTCGCCTTGCTGAAGAAGACCATGTTGTCGTACACAAAGAAACCGGCCTACAGCATACACACACCATCAAACATTAGCCATCGACATATTCACCCACCAAAATAAGGAGCTAACGCACCATGCCCCAGTTGTTGATGAGCGACAGGTACTTGGTCCAGGGCGACACGGACTTGTCCTCCGACACGGCCAGCGCCTTCTTGGCGAACGGCACGCTCTTGCCCAGACGGAAGGCCTTGCGCGACTGCTGCGTGACGCTGTAGAGCTGCGAGAAGCGCTTGCCCACGTCGCTCTTGGGGTCCACCGACAGAATGTAGTAGGCGGCGGCGCGGCTACCGTACTGCAGCACCTTGTTGATCTTGTCGCGGCCTTCCAGGCTGAACGCCACCTTCAGCGCGTTGTCGATCGTCAGCGGGGCCTTGCTCTCCATCTTTATAGCGTGCTGTTGCGTGCGTAGTTCAAGTGCGAATGGCTGTTGATTCGAAGAGCTCTTTGGCTCTTGAGGCTGTCTGTCGGTTCACGTCTCGCGTTGCGCAAGAGCAAACCTGTTGATGTGAGCAAAAAGCGCGGTACCGTCAACACTTTCAATAGAGCGCGGTCCCAACTTCAGTTGTTTCCTCCCCAACTTCACGTGACGGCAGCGTGTCACGCGTCAGATCTGAGTCAAAGTGTAGCCATCTCAACTCAACTGCGGCGAATGAAGGGATCAGTTGTTGTTGTTATCTTCAGGCGCTTCGCTGATAGCGTTGCGACCGGCCGACTCTTTCCAGCGCGTCGTGACTTGCGAGGGCGCTTCCACACGATGGAGCATGGCCAAGTGCTCACGTCGAATGAGCTTCATACTGAGAGATGGAGAGACTGGGTGAGTGGAGTGGCGGACAGAAGAACAGCCTACAGTACTGACAGCACATACCGATGCGCGAGCGCGTCCACTTCGGCCTGCGCGTCTGCTCGTGCTGTCTCCTCATCTCGGAGGCGCTTGTGCAGGGACTGTAGTTCTCTACACAACACAAAATCGTACTTAGGTGTTTGGGCTTCCTCTCAGACTCCCTCCGATGAGCTCCGTACCGATACGCCAATGCCAGCGCGCCTTCCTTGGACTCGCGAGACGATTTCTCATCTGTTCAGTACACATACTTCAACAATAGAGACCAGATATGTATGCCTTTTACATAGAACTTGCCTTGTAACTCTGTCGTGAGTCGCTGGACGTCGTAGTGCAACGACTTCCCCGCAGCTCTCAGCTCCTACGAATCAAAACTTCCATCAAGACCACAGCCCTCACTAAAGACAAAGGGACTCCACTCACGTCGGCGATATCTGTCGCTCGTCGCGCAGTATCATCTGCCTTCTCCCGCTGCGTGAGCTCCATTTCAAGGTCTGAACGCAGCCGACTGACGGCCTGTTTGAGCTGCCGGACTTCGAGATCCAAACTCCGAAACTCTTGCGACTTGAGCTGCTCTGCTTCTTTGCGTGCCGTCTTGGTACAGCATTTCGTGTGTGAGTTTCTCTGTAGGTGAAGGAACACCACAACAACATGGAACTCTCACCCCGGCCGCTTTCCAATCGTCACGCTCCCGCCGATGTAACAGCTGAGCAGCGTCCCGATCCTGAGCCAGAGACTTGCACGTGAACAGCTCCACCTGTGCGTCGCT
>JAADXI010000830.1:0-14329 GCA_023337615.1 Pythium brachiatum | reverse complement strand
TGTTTTTTGGCCCCTCTCGAATTTGATTTGTCGTACTTAGAAGGGATGCACCAAAAATGACCCCAATAGAGGGATGTTACTTGTGCCAAGGAAGCTATTAAAGACAAGTCTATTACGGTATACGTTTTGATCCGAATTTCATTATTACGATGAATCTACTCAGCATTTGTATGAAGCTGATATACCATAGACTCAACTTCAAGTGAATACGCGTTTATACGAGTATTACAAGGCATTCGGATCCCGCTCTAAATCTGGATATAAGATATCCAGAGAACTCTATAAGCCATAGGCTTCCATGCATCCACTCGCGCGATACGCAATCGGAGGTGCAAACTGAAAAATCGGCGCGAGCAGCTCGGCGCCCAGCTCTGGAAGCGTGCGACGGAGACGCTTCACATCACGAGCATCCGCACTTGAATCGACCTCGTGCCCTGACAGGATGCTGAGCAGCGCGAGTTTACACTTGAGCGGAAGCGGTTTGTGGACGTCCAGACGGACACCGTTGTATGGTGCCATCGCATGCAGATACGCAGCAGAGAGATGCTCGTTGCGTGGAACTGTGAGGAAGAATCGCTCGGGCCCACGCTTGTAGTCAAGCATCGTGAACACTTCGTCCGACAGGCTCTCGATGAAGCGTGCCTCGTGCTGGATGCTCAGCTCCGAGAGGCGGGACTTCTTCGAGCTCGCGCCGATGAAGAGCTCCTCATACACCTTTACCTCGTCGAATGCCGGAGTGAGCTTGATTAGAGACAGAGATTCCAGCGTCGCACCCGCACCTCCCTCACGCATCCACTTAAAATCCTGGACTGTGGTACCCGTGAGATTCAGGCGACGAAGGCGAGGACACGCACTGAAGAGAGTGGCCATAACCCAGTCATCCAGCCGCACTGGAACGGTCGCAACGACCCGTAGCATCTCAATCTGAGTGCCAATGCACTTGAGCAGCTCACACAGTACCTTGAGCAGTTTCGGCGAGTCGATTATCAGCGTCAAGTGATTGACCTTGCTTTGACGATGTGCCACACAGTGAGGACGGCAGCTGATGACTTTGGCTCGAGCGACAGTGCAGACGCCAGCGCCTGGGTAGATGACACTGATGTGGCTGGATGTTGGCACGTCTTCCATGACACGTAAAGTCTCGACTTGATCACTTGTCTTGATGCCCACAAGCAGGTTGTGGGAGAGAAGCAGTGTCGTTTGAGGCGGTATCTCGACCACAGAAAGCTGCGGATCCACTCCCTTGCGGGCCGCATCTTTTCCGCGGCTAGTTATCGAGGTCGCGATGCCTGCCACTAGGTTACTAGCGTTGAGCGCATACTTGAAATACTCCAAATGTTCGAGTGTCACTTCTTCGAGACCGAGCGTGATACTACTGACGTTGTTTGTCGCCTCGGAGCTGAACAGAGCGTAAGCCACCCACGACCAAAAGACATGATGATCTTTCGCCTCTCGAAGTGCTTTGGATGGCTTTAAACTCACACGACGAACACTTTGATCGGTGGCTAACGCTGAAAGCGCAGCCTGGCACACACCAATACCAACGTGGTCTGAGAGATCGATCTCACTCGGCATACAGTGAAGAGGCAAATTGAGCAGCATGGCTCGGAAGAACGCGGTTGTCGTTGCTGGAGAGAGGCTTTCTGGCGTAAATTGAGCCGAACGCAGTCGAATCGTGCAGGTTGGGATGCCCCACGTCTCCGCGAGTGCCTGAGTAGACACCAGCTTCGTGTCCGTGACGATACTCGAGTTGATCGCGCTGTCGACTGCAGCGAACTTGAACACCAGGCTTGGAGAGAGCTTCGAACCCCACGCCCAAGTCCACCGCAGCTCTAGGTTCGGTGAATCTTGGGCAAACGCAGCTAGCGAGGCGACCTCAATCATCGCTTCCTCCGCCACGTCCTTCGGGCCGAGTGGCACCAGATCTTTGCCGATCTTGATGGGAATGAGGTCTTCAGGATGGCGCTCGAACGGCTTTCCATGGAGATTTTCCCACTGAGCTAGCAGCGCTTGGTGTGCTGCAAGGTACTCTGGTGAATGCTTCTTTGTGTCGCCCCTAAACAACAGTGTCGCCATCGTTTGCCTGAAGAGAGACACGTCCGCCGACGCTTCGTCGCGCGATACAGCGTAGCGAGGGTAGAACGGCGGGCGGATGGCCAGGATTTCACTGAGATACGGTGCCCTGTCGACAGCCTTGAGCATCGCTTTCCACGCCGCCGCGTAGTCCACACGCGCGTACAGCTCCAGCAGCTCCAAAGCCTCCACGTCCCGCACTTGGATCGCTTCGTTGTCTGGTACAAACCACGAGATCCACAGATCAGAGGCGATGTCGGACGCTCGCATCAGCGGCTCCAAGTGGATGCGCGCGCATCGAGAGATGCGACACAGCCACGGCTCCAGCAGCGTCGCAAGCGGAGTAGGAGACGAGCTTCCCGCCATGTTCGTCTGGAAGGTGGGGTTTGAAGAGTGGAGATGCGAATGACACGCGGGCCTTTCTCAGTGGTCCACACCACCCATCTCATCTCGAACGTCTAGTACCGTGATAAATGGATACTCACACCCAAAAAATCGAAGGCGATCAAGGTTCGAATTTTTGGCAGGGGCCTGAGCTGAACTGGAAGCGGTCTCGTATGACATTGTCAAGTGGGCCTTGTAGAAGCGTCTTACTTGGGTAATGTCACGCATGCCCCGCTCCTTTGTCGGCCTTTTATGCTTTTGTCATACGACTCGCAGTCAATCCGCTAGGCAAGAAGTTGATGTGATGCGTGCAGTCCAAAGAAAGTCTATGTGCCGCTTGACAAAGGAGTTGCTATCTCCGTGATAGCAACTAGCTCGCCGGATGTGCGTACTTCACCAGCGCGTGCTTCACATGCCGCCACACTGTGGCCCACGGCCTGAAAGTGGACTCCCCAGCGGTGAGAAAGGCGGGAAAACAGCATTTGCTTGCCTAGCCTAATACTAGTATTCACACGTCGCATGAATGTCAAAGTTTCGGGCGTATTACGAATTTAGACGGGCTCACTCAATCCATTCTCTTTTCAGTTCGGATCCCCAAAATGGAGGGAAGCGGGTCGCAGTTCGCGGCGCTGCTGGCGCCGTGGCTCCAGCGATTCAAGCGAAGCGCGCACACCCCCTTTGAGACGCTCGCGCGCACTCGTCGGAGATCGCTGACATTCTCTGGATCGGGTGGTGTGTGCCTCCCTACCAGTCGCTCGCGGTGGAAGACATCGAGACGATGGAGCTGCTCGACCTGTTCATGCGTGTGGATTTCGCTGCGGCTTGGACGGCGATACTGGAGACCCAGAGCGCGACCCCGTACCTCGAAGAGATCCTGGCCATCGCCCCGCCGTTCTATCCTCGCTACTGTATTGTTTGTGAGGATACGACGTTGGATGCGAGGCTGTTCAAGCAGACGATGGCGCGGCTACTGTTTGCGACGGACCAACACGAGTATTCGCGCGAGTACCACGCTGCACGACAGAAGCTGTTATCGTATTGGGAACTTCGCCACGAGATAGCTTTCGAGCGCGGCTCCGACGACAGGATCGCCATCAAGATCGACTTGGATATCGTTCAGTTCCGTACCAACTACACGGCAGACAAAATACTAGTGGAAGTCGCGACGCTGGCGGCGCTGGCCGAGCGTTCGACGTCCGTGGACCTCCAACCCGTGTGGGGATGGGGCCAGAGACTCACACACAGTCCAGTGTTCAACATCGCGTCCGTCGACGGTACAATCAACTCCCGCCTGGTCACTGACGAGATGCTGCTGTCGACGCAGGCAATTCCAGAGACCTGGGAGATGCCGGTCAGCGCCATTCGCTTGCTTGGCAGTGCGAAGTACGCGCAGTACTTCTTGTCGACACGTACGACAGTGGTGTTCTTCCGCACGATGCTGCTGCATTTGCCGCAAGAAAAGATGGCAACGGACGTGGAGTTGTCGGGACAAGTTGAGATTGGTGTGTTCCAGGCCGCGTGCTCGGCGCTGATGGTCAACCGAAGCGTTCGCCGGCTTTGTTTGAGTCTCGCCAACGACTATCTACGCCCGCGGGATCAACGGCTCCTGTGGTCTTGGGTAGCCTACGCGATGTTTAGTGCTGACGCGACGAGTACCATCAACGACATCGACATCATTCTTGACGGCTTCTCTGATCTGGACTTGGAGTCTTTCAAGAGCGTGTTGAACTCAAACGATCATGCCGCAGGCATCACCGTCGACCCAGCGGGTGGCTACAGGGCTGCGTCCATCGAGCGAGCGGCTGCAGAACCTACTGTGGTCGCAATTCGCCCAAGAACGACGCTTCTTCTCACTCACAACCAGCTCGAAGGGATCAAGACTGATCATCATGTGGAGACTCTGCGTGTCGTTGAAGACGTGCCGACCCACAGCCATGTAGCCGTGATCTACCCAGGCGCTGGGGTGTGCTGGGTCGCGCGTGACCGGATCATCGCCGACGAGGGACTACTTCCCGTATCATCGAGTCCAGGACCACGCCAACTCAAGCACATCACACTGGAATTTGACTCGAACACGTTCCTCTCAGTAGTGATTGGACTTCTCCAGTGCATTGGCGCTCAGATCGAGAGTCTCGACATCGTGACAACCAGCCCACAGCTTCTGGACGATGTGTTCTTCAACACACTGTTTGCTGCGTGTTCTAACCTTCGCCGTCTCGGTCTTATCAATGTCGCAGTCTCCGACTTTCGCTGGATTTGTCCGGGAGCTCCAGGGGAGCATCTCGAATCGCTGTCGCTACGACACGTCACGTCTACTGTCGATGTGTCGACGTGTCACGAAACATTGTTGGTTGGATTGAGCTGCCGAAATTCGCGCTTGCGTGAGCTCAGTATCCAGCACGAGACGGATATTATCGAGAGCTTGTCGGACAAAGTGATCGCGATGCTGGACTGCCACCACAGACTTGAGCGCTGTTTCCTGTACGCACCTCTACGCGAAACGTTTTCTCCTGCTCTCGTACAGGCAATGAGAGCGCACAATGGTGTCCCGCTACACATCCAGAAGACGCCGCTACCACTCAAGTGTATGCTCGCGATGCTCAGTGTCCTGTCGACAATCGCAACCGGTTCCAAGAACAATGAAGAGCATCGTGAAGAAAAACCACGACTGGGCTCTGACCTACTCGCTGTGATCTTCAGATTTGCTGCGCCTCCGAAACACCGCGTGGCTGGGTGTATGTACGGATAAGTGACTTGCGAAAACAAGAAACCAAGCCTCGGTGCAGGTGCAAAGCGTTTTCAATACTACAGTATTCTATTCACGCGAGTTAGTTGACAGATTGGTGGGCAGCTGAGCGAGACGCCAGCGACGCGAAGATGGAGTCTTGCTGGTTCAACAGGTCTGTGGGTGAGCCAAACTCGGCGACGCGGCCAGCATCCATGACCGCGATCTTGTCACAGTGGAGGATCGTGTCGATGCGGTGCGCGATGGTGAGCACGGTCTTCCCCACAAACGCCTCTCGGATCGTGGTCTGGATGAGCTGGTCGGTGGCCGTGTCCACATTGGCGGTGGCCTCATCCAGCACCACGATCTTGCTGTCTTTGAGCAGCGCACGGCCGATACACAGCAGCTGGCGCTGGCCCACGGACAGGTTATCGCCGCGTTCTGACACGACGTACTCCAGCCCGGCGTTCCACTTCTTGACGCTTTCGTACAGATGCACCTGCTTGAGCACGGACCAGATCACGTCGTCCGCGTACTCGCTGAACGGGTCGAGGTTGTCGCGGAGACTGCCGCTGTACAGCACAGGGTCCTGCGGGATGATGGCCAGCGACTGGCGCAGCTCACGCAGTCGCACGCTCTGGATATCCACGCCATCGATCACGATCGTGCCGCTGTCGAACTCGCACACGCGGAACAGCGCGATCATCAGCGAGCTCTTGCCAGCGCCCGTGCGTCCGCAGATCCCGACCTTCTCGCCTGCGAGGATGTTCATGTCCACGCCCTTCAGCACCAGCGGCAGCTCCGGTCGGTACTTGAGACACAAACCCTTGAAGCTGATATCGCCCTGCGATGGCCACGCGTGCGGGTTGATCGGCGTGAGGGCATTGGTCTCTTCTTCGGTCTCTTCAGAAGGGATCGTGCGGAAGTGGAGCAGCCGCTCCACGCTCGTCATCGTGTTGTCCAGTCGGTCGGCGTACCGCACTGTGCTCTGCACGATCGACGTGAGCATGAGTGAGTACGACAGCGACAAGCCAGCCACGACGGGGCTGATCTGGCCCTTGGTCGCTACGAGGTACAGCGAGATGATGGTGATGATCACCACAGAGATCAAGTCCAGACGCGCGGCCAGCCAGCGGCCCGTGCACCAGTACGTGAAATACGCCGTCGCGTTCGCGTCCACCACGCTCTTGTTGAGGCGGATGAAAGCGTGTTGCATCTTGAACGCGCGGATCGTGTGCAGACCCGTGAGCGTCTCGTTGAACAAGTTGAAAATCGGTGTACGCGTGATGCCTTCGAGTCGCTTGACCTCACGCGACGTCCTCTGGAAGTAGCGGCCGATCATCACGAACATAACGATCATCGGGACGTACGTGACTGCGATCCAGTAGGACGAGGCAGCGGAGACTGCAAAGGCGCCAACACACAGTGCCAGATTCTGGAGCGTGAGCTGGTACTGCTGCGGCAGCGACGCATCGACTTGGTCCAAATCGTTGGAGAATCGATTGAGAATACGACCCACGGGCGTGACATCAAAGTAGCGATTGATCGGAGCGCTCAGCACACGTTGCAGCAGCTCGTCGTGCATGTTGCGGGAGCTACGGACGCACACTGCGACCAGCAGAAGCCCTCGCACGACCATCAAGATACAGGTGAGCACAATGAAACTCAAGTACCACATACCGAAGCCCAGGTTCGAGAAGCTCGGGTCCACGCCACCGCGAGGCATGTTTCTCGCCCAATGGCCCTGCCACCAGTCCACCAGCGTCCGCACGCCCTGGCTCGTAGAGTAGGCAACCACGAGAACTGCGAGAACGAGCCACCCATTCCAGCCTGCTTCGTCGAAGTACGTCTTGTAAATGAGACCAGACACTTTTCCCTTGATGCGATCCTCCGCTTGAACCAGTTTCGTCGGATCGTCTGCACCAGCTTCCACCGCTGCCTCCTTGGGAGCTCGAACTGGCACTTTGGTGGCGTTGTCGGATACGACGGTGACTATCCCAGCTTCGTCATGCGATGGATTCGCCTTCAGCTCAACGTGTTCGTCGATCGTGTCGTCCTCGAGTGTCGTTTGTTGCTTGCTCTTCATCATCAGCTCGGGGAATTGCGCCATGATCTGCTGGTACGAGCCGTCACCTGCGATACAGCCGTCCTGCACAACGAGGATCTGGTCGGCATGCACCAGCAAGTCGTAGTGGCTGTTGAGCACAAGCAACCGCGTCTTGGTCTTTGCCAATCCGACGATACACTGGTCGAAGATGGCGTGGGCCACATGCGGATCCACTGCACTCAGCGGATCATCGAGGATCAAAATGTCGTACTGCGATCGGTAAACTGCGCGGGCGATCGCCACGCGGGCCTTTTGACCGCCGCTTAGATTGATACCACGTTCTCCGATCTCAGTTTGGTCTCCATTGGGAAGCGCGTGGAGATCCTGAGCGAGCTGCGTGGCGTCCATGACCTGCTGGTACCGAGCAGAGTTGAAAGGCGACTCAAAGAGGATGTTGTCTTGCACGGTCGAGTTCCGGATCCACGACTCCTGCGCCACGTACGAGACCTCTCCATTGACTTGGACGGATCCGCTCTCGAGCGCCATCTCGCTCAGCAACGCGTTAAGAAAGCTCGACTTGCCAGCGCCGACTGTGCCCACGATCATCACCAGCGACCCAGGATGGATCTCCACGTTCACGTTCTTCAGGTGGAACGCTCGCGTCTCTCCTAAGTTGAGTCCAAAGTGAGCTTCGGCTTGCTCGACGCCGTCAGTTTCAGTAGACGACCAGCGAAAGCTCGCGTCCTGCAGGAGAATGCCTCCCTTGGGCCTGCTAATGGTCTCATTGCTTCCCAAGACGCCGTGTTCGGGCAGCTCTTCGCTAGCGAGAAAATCGTCGACGCGCTTGATGGCGATGCGCGCCTGGGAGACGGTGGAGATTGCCCGAGGGAACAGCCCCGTGGCGGCGCGCAGGACGTTCACCATCGCGACGAGCGTGAACGCATCCGTGACAGACACGTCACCGTTGATCAGCACATACACCCCAAACGTGACGCCAGAAAGCAGAGTCGGCGCGAGGAACAGCAGCGCGACGTTCATCACCTGCAGCGTGTGGAAGCGGCGGTAGAGACCCATCTCCACGCCGCGGATCTTCTGGATGCGGCGTGCGATCGACTCTTCCCACGCATAAAACTTGACCACACGGATGCCCTGCAGTGCCTCGGACATGACCTTCACACGTTCATCAATAGCGCGCAGTAGTTCTCGTTGCATGGCTCCGATGCGCGCGCCTTGGCGGTACGACAGCACGAGGACGACGGTCAACACGACGGCGCCGCACAGCGCCGACCACACGTCGAACAGAGACGCGATAAGCACGATGGTCACAACGAAGGCGAACGGCGACGCGATGACCCATCCGCCCTCAGTCATACTGGCGAAGAGCCGCTCAGCGTCCACGCTCATGAGCGTCACGATCTCACCTGTCGTGTACTTCTGACGCGCTGTCGACGACAGGCGCAGTGACTTTTGGTAGATCAGATCCATGATCGCAGAGCGGAGATTGAGGCCGATACGCGAGCCCACGTGCCAGCCGTGGTTGAAGCACGCGATGGCCACAAGCGAAGTTAGCGCCATCATCACCACCAGCACGTAGCCGTTGCGGATGCGGAACACGTTCTCGCGGTCGTTGAGATAGTCGAGAATGGCCTGTGCGATGTACGCCTGCAGCGCCAGCGCGAGCGTATACACGACAAAGTTGGTGAGCACGAGTGCGATTTCATAGCGAAACGCAGTGAACACAGCGCGCACGACGGGCGAGTTGCGCGTGGAGCCGTCAGTCGTGTGCGGCTTGTACGCGCGTCGAAATCGCGGGGAGACTTGGTCGCAGGAATCCTCCACTGCGACCGGCCACAGGTCCTGCAGATCCAGCGGCTTGGCGGCGCCCAGAGAGATGATGGGCTGCACGTAGTGCGCCAGCAGCAGCGACAGCGTGGACGCGCCAGTGAGCGGGTTGGGGCGCTCGGACAGCGGCTCCTGCTGCTCGTACCGAGCCAAAAGCCGCTGCGAGGCCGTGGGCTTCGGGAGCTGCTGCGTGCGCGGCACAGGGCTGGGCAGCACCTGCTCGTAGTGGTCGCCCGAGGACTTGGAGCTCATGGTGGCGTGTGGACGCAGAGGCGAATGCACGAGTGAGACCGTGCAATGCGCGGAGGGAGTCGCGGGGAATGGCCATTCATCGTGAGCCGGCTACTGAGACCGTCGCGCAATGAACATTGGAGGAGTGCACGTCAGTGACCTGCGCTCCGGTAGGACGAGTTGTTTGCGTTGATGAATGTGGATAACCTGTTGAAGTCGAGTTTTGCAAATACCAGATCAGATTGATATCACCCAGTACGGTGCTGTATAATTATATAACCGCTTTTACACGAAGTTATCTGTTTTTATCTCTGCTATCTCAGTATACTGGTCTGCTCACAATCCAATCGCCGGTCCGGCCAGAGCCGGACGCCCACAGCGTGCCAGCAAGTGATGTGTGAGCCTGTGGCTCGTGATGACCGAAGCGACATTGGGACGATGCAACTTGAAGACGGCGCCAAGACACAATTGACCTGACGCCGCACCGCTTGAGCACAAGCTCGCAGTGCTCGGTGTCCTGCGTATCAACAGTTCCAGCGAGAGCAATCGTGGAGAGAAGCATCTCCGCCGTGGACTGCCAGAGCTTGACGCGGAGCTGCTCGCAGTGCTTTCCGCTGACTGACCAATCCCCCATCCGTTGTCAGTGGTCACTCCGAATGAAAATCTGTGAGTCGACACGTATTTGGCAGGTTTGCATGGAGTTGTTTTTATATGTTTGTCTTCTCTTGCTGCGATGAATGGACAGCGCAAACCTAAATGGGCAAAAGGAAAGGATCAATGTTGGCGTGCATCGCAAGCCTCGTGGTGCGAGTTCCATCGTGGACAACGACAGACTTCTACTGACGCAGCTGACGAGTCGTCGCGTTGCGTGCGAGTCCGTTGCGGAAGAACTCGGTGAACTTGGCGAACGGAATCAGCTCCACGCGATCGTAGAGATCCACGTGGCCGGCCCCGGGCACCCAGAAGAGCTCCTTCGGCTCCTTGGCGGCCGCGTACGCGTTCTCGCTGAACTCGCGCGAGTGCGCCTGGGCGCCTGACACAAACAACACGGGACGAGGCGCGATGACGTCGAGGTCGTTGAACGGGTAGAAGTTCATGAGCTTGATGTTGGTGACGGCATTTACGCGCGAGTTGAGGTCGCGCGTCGATCCCACAGGCGTGTACTCGCCACGCGACGTGCGGTAGAAGTCCCAGAACTCGGCCATGACCGCGTTTTCTGGACGCTCAAATGGCATGATCGGTCCATACAGCACCTCTCCTCCGGCAGCTTCGACCCAACGTTGCTGCGAGATCTGGTCGACCATCGCCTTTCGCTGCTCAAGCGACTGGGCCTTGCGGATACCGTCACGCGTTGACGCGCCCATATCGTACATCGACGACGTAGCGATCGCCTTGATGCGCGAGTCGATCTTCGCCGCACTGACCGCGAACGAGCCACTGCCGCAAATATCCAGTGCACCAATACGCTCGCGATCGATGAAGCTCTGGAGACCGAGGTAGTCGACGGCAGCGCTGAAGGTCTCCGAGTACATGTCGGGTCCGACGCCGTGGTGCCACTTCCACCCCAGTACTGCACGTCGATAGCAACCGTGACAAAGCCTTGCTCGGCCAGCTTGGTCGCGTAGAGGTTGGCGCTCTGCTCCTTGGTCGCGCCGTGAGGATGGCCGACGATGATGGCAGGCGAGGCGGTGGAGTTGGTCAGGTTCTTGAGCGTGAACAGGTTGGCTGCAACCGCCATCCCGTACTTGTTGTTGAACGTGATGGGCTGGACGGCGACGATGTTGCTGCGGTAGAAGTTGTCCGCGCCGAAGCTCACGTTCTGGGCGTCCGTGGAAACCACAGAGCAGGTGAAGGCCAGCGCGGCGAGTGCAATGAAGCGAGTTGCGACCATCGTGAGGCTGGGGTGGGGCGAGCTGGTGGGTTGGTACAGTAGGTTGTTCTGCTTGGAACGAAAAATTCAAAGTGAGTGGTGGGGGTCTTAGCAGGACCAGGCCTCGTCGTGAACCTGGGAGTTTAGCATGGCTCGTTGTGCGGACCAGCGGCTGCAATGGCTGGCTTCCGTGAAGGCAGTAAGCCGCCAGCTAGGTTGGAGACGTCAAGGAGCAAACCCGCTCCCAAAGCGTCGGGGTGCGACACTTGTCCACGTGCGACAGTCGTCGATTCGCTCTTCCACGGTTTCGAAGTGCACGGCAACATGAAGATATTGTGCTAGTTGGATAATTTCCTATCACCGATACGGAGGATTTCGAAAGTGGACAATGCAGGACGCTGACAGCTCTGAATACACAGTGTATCAATAGTGTTTGCCGAAGGGGAGGTCGTCATATCCTACAGTAGAATGCAATTAATCGATCGGACAAGGCTTCAGTCGAGTCACGTCCGTGTGACACTTCTTCGAAGTGCCCAGCATCCATTATCGACGGACAGAATGAAGTTTGTTGCGGACGAAGTGATGTTCGTACCACCACTTCGCTGTCAATTGAGCCTCTCGTGGCTGGGGCTCATCTGTCCCGAGCAAACACACGTAACTAGTTAACCTGTTTTTGAGGTTCCACAGTACAGAGTAGAGCAGGCTGCAACGCATCTGGCTGGCGACTTCCAGCAATGGCGAGTTGGGTTTCAAGATCGCCACCATGACACGCAAAGCGATTTGGTCGAAGGTCTTCGGTAATGGATTCTAGAGAGATAATGTAGTAGTGTCCGCAAAGTATGCAACCGGGCGTACAACCGGTGTCTGATTGGCTAAAATTGGGCGAAGAGTTCAAAACGGAAGTGTTCGAGGTGTGAACCTCACTTCGAGGAGTAGACTGCTTGTGGCTCTACTTCTCCCTCTAACACGTTCACTAGCAGCCGTCATTCATCTAGAGACAGAGGAGTTGTTACCATAGTCGGCGTAGATCTAATTGTAAGTGATCTCAGCTCGTTGGTTTGTCCTATTCAATCGAAGTAATTCTGACCGTTCACACCAAGCTTTCCTAAAGTGTACACATTGTTGACTTGCTGTTGCTGCAGCCGAGCTGCCACAGCTCGTATAGACGTTGGGGGTGGCTTTTGGTCGTGTGCAGTTGGCGTTACGGTGACTTCATAGCGACCAAAGCGACCACCCACGAGTTGTGGCAGCCGGAGGACCCGCAACCATTGATGCGGTGCTGGTGTAGGCGGCAAGGGGCTGCCTCCACCAGCATGATACGCGCCGTTATGGCGACAGGACACTCGCTGTGTCAGCTCGCGACCCCAGCGGACAGCGCGCTGTGTAGAACAGCTACCGCGGGGTCGTGTTGGGGTCGTGGAGAAGCGCTCGCAGCGAGCGGCTTCCTCCAGCGATCGTCCTAACACGGGCTTTAGACTCAATGGCCTTGAGAGAGAGAGAGAGAGAGAGCGTACAATAGGAATCGCGTGCCGTCAGGCGGTTCATCAAGAGCCAACAGCGCAAGTGGATTCCAGGCGATTGTAACCTAATATATTACATTCCATGAATACGGCGCTGTTTACAACCCAGCCTTTTTTGGCTCGGCTAGACAACGGTCGGCGGTTGTAAATCTGGGTGAAATGTGCGCGGTTGTTTGCAACCCAAGTTGTAGAGAATACTTCTCACTCACCCACCGTATTGACGTCAATACGGCGTCTGATCTAGATAAATGACCAATCATCACAAGGTGGGAGGTTGTAGCTGCGCCATGATTGGCGGAGTCGCGAGAAATACAACTTCGGTTGTAAATGGTAAATGGTAAATAATGTAGATGGCTATTTTTTAAAATAACCATCTACATTAGTTACACAGGTTCTCTGTAACAACTGGAAGAAATTACGTTTTTGGGGGGGGTTCTGGCCAATGAACTAAATCCGGAAATTACAGTACAGACACGGTACTTTTATGCGACGTCGCTGAAGACTCCACCAGCACAGCGCATATCGCGTTTTCTCAATCGACCCATAAACGGCTCCGCTCCGCATCGCCGCGCAGAGCGTTCTCTGTCATTCACGACTTGATGGCCTCATGCCCATTGCCAATTCTCCGGGAATGCGTCACTTCTCTCGACGGTTGGCGGTCCGAGGTGCCGATTGTTCTTTTTTTCTGAGTGGGATGTGGGCAGACCACTGTGGTTTGTGAGCTTGGGTGCGGGTCGCTGTTGTGCTAGGAATCCGCAATCCACCGCTGCCGCTGTGAACATTGACCGCTTGGTGCCAGCACCACGAAGAAAGGGAGCTACTGCAGCGCCTGGTCAGCCTCCAGGTGGAGCTGGAGTTGGGCGTGCAGGACGTGTATGTGCACTCACTGTTCAATGCAGACAATAGTTCGCTGGTGCTAATACCGCATATTGTGCAGTAGCTACCAAGTGCATGACGACCGTGCTGCGAGCACGAATTTTAAGACGTTTCCTAACTGGCGCTGCTCAAGTACGTGGACTGGATCACTGGCAGACGATGTTGATGCGGATCAGCTAACAGATATCTATGTGTATAGAACTACGCGATTGTCGATAGTGAGAACTCCTCACTGAGGAGTGATGGGATGATTGAGCGTCAGAAAGTCCAAATCTGTCCTTTCTGCTTGCATGAGACTGTAACTTTGCCACGGCCATCAGCTCCAAAATGGAGAGTTGAGACGCCACCAAGCGTCATTGCAGGTCCACTAACTCTGCAAATACGATGGTGATCGCTCTCAAACTTTGTGAATGTACTCAAGACATGCACGAGATCATTAGGTTCCAATTGCAGCCTCCTTGGAGCATTTCCGGATTTTGTTCATTTGAAGGTTTCCCCGCCACAACTTCCAGTTCTTACAGAGAACCCGTGTTAATAGGTGTTCACAGCATGCTTACAGCGTTAACTGACGTGACCCAATTGAGCTCAACTTCAACAACCTCAAGTAGAGCAGGCTGCACATCAGCAGCTGATGAGATGTGTTCGAGTGCAGTACCACTATCAAACGACGGACAGAATGAAGTTCAGGTGTGGACACAGTGAACTTCCACCAGCGCACAGGGCAACCAGCCCGCCTCGAGTGTGAAATGACCTTGTTCTTT